>JANHFX010002954.1:0-48924 GCA_027560015.1 Chloroceryle amazona
ACCGGCACGCGGCCGTTAACGCTCGTCCCGCGGCCCCCCGGAGGAGCCGCCGCTTCCCGGCGGGCAGAGGGCGGGAGGGGGGAGCCGTACGGGGGCCTTGTGCGAGCTGTCAGACAGACTACGGGAAAAAGGGCTATATCCCTTCCTCAGCGTTCCCTCTACCTCTCCTACCTTGTGACACTATATTCCCTAACTGCCACGTTAGTATTTTTACCTATATTAGCCCATTTATCTTCCCTTTAAAAACAACACACAAATGGCATGTGCATCTGTTGCTACAAAAGTCTTAGCCCACGCTGTCCCAATGAAGTTACTACTACTAAATAAATAGAGAAACCACACGATGAAGGCAGACACCTGAAGGCAAGACTGAGCAAGAATCTCTTGTCAGGAGTCCAGAATCCCACCTCATCTTTGGTGGTTTGTTTCCAGTCACCTTAAGACTCAGGGAAAAAAATAAATTGAGTGAGTAGTTCGACAGTGAAAAAGAATGGCAATTTGCATGACTATGGCTATATTTACAAGTTAGTCATACCAAATATTGACACATTAGGGTCACCTAATGGAAATAGGGAAGGTGGAAAACCGAGCCAGGTAGTATACAGCCTGGTGTTTTGTTCCTATGATTACATTCCAAGTAGTCCTTCACCCAAAGTAATCTCTTTGGAAAAAGTTAGGTACAGCTGCAGAACTGAAAGCAGTGTTTGGGAAGTCAACACTGTATGAATTCTCCCCTAGTTTACAGCTGCAATTTCTGTGTCGTTTTTGGTCACCACTCTACAAGGAAGGAGCAGCCTGTGTTTTGAGTGCACAGCAGTCAACTCAGGAACATCTTGCTGCATCTTTCCTAGTTAGACGTACCCAGACGTGTCTGGCATGGAGACCAGCTGGCTTTGATTGACCTGCAAGTTGTTGAGTAATATTGTTAATGTAGTTTTATTCTTATGGAAGAGACAGTGGATGTTATTAGAAACTGTGCTAAACCCTCTTAGGAGGTAACTATGGGAGTCTGGGTATGGGATAGCTGTCATCCGTCAAAGACACACCAAAAAAATTAGAAATTAACATTGCAGAGCATTTCATTCCATTGCTTGGGAATATTCCCTTTGAATTTACTAATGTACACGTAGACTCAAAGTACAATGGAGATAATAACTTGGACATGATGTAGACAAATAATCAACCTGTTGCTTTTTTTATGCACGCAGAAGATGAGGCAAGAGTGTGTTCTGATGTGTTTACCCTGCATTATACAAAGATGTAAAAAGGATCCCATGACTTCAGTGGAGTTAATTGAAATTCACACTGATAGATTTAGGATATTTTGATGTTCCAACAGGCATCATTTTCTTAGGGCTCCATCTAAGCTAACCATCTAGATGCTAACCACCTAAATGCTACGAAGTTCTTACTCTGCATATATATTGCCATAACTGTGATCCCAGGGACTTCCACCCACCCCCAGTCTGACTCCCGAGGCTTCTGAATTGAGTAGGTGCACTGTTTGCCATGACCAGTCACAGCTTCTTGGACTTCTTCCCTGGATACTGGCAAGTGCCTGACTCTCGTCAACACTAAGCATCCAGGGTGGTGAAGAAAGTATTCTTCTGGGTTTTTATAAAGTGTACATTTTAATCCCTTCAGGTAGAGATAAAAGATGAACACACCTTCCCAGCCAGGACAAAAACCTGCTTGCTTTCCTTGACAGAAGGTGGAGAGGGAGATAGGAAACCTAGTCTTAAAAAGCAACACGAACCCCGGGAGAGCAGATCATAGAGGAAATCCTATACAATGAACATTTTGCCTTGTCCTGTAGGGTAGGTTTCATTTTAAAACACCTGCTGTGATTTTTTGACTTATTTTTACAGGACATGAAGTTAGTGAATTCTTCTGCAATTGAAATCTATGAATAGATCAATCTACAATGTTATTAGAAATACCCTGTCTTTAAGCATCTTGCTCCTCTGAATAAGGACCTGGTGAAGTAAGCACACACAAATGGGAGGATCACATGCAGTATTCAGTGGATAGTTTTAACTGATATACGTCCCATACTCCCTTGGTGTTATGAAACAGAGGCACTATATTTGTGATTCAGAACAAATGCCAAGCAGAATTTCTACCTTTGTTAAATAACACACATTAGTCACTGTTTACACCAATTCTGTTCTGTTATGCCATGCTAAAGGAAATACATCTTGACTTCTTTTACTTACGTGGTGTACGTGAAAACAAGAAAATGTGTTCCCTTCCTTCTGTCTTCTAAGACTGGTGAAATTTTCATGCTAAGAGCCCTGCAGTTTCAAACATGCTCTTGTTTCTGCTGATTATAACAGACATAAGGGCTCCTATCTATATTTAATAAAAGCAAGTGCAACATTTTCTGAAGTGATTGCAGAGCAGAGCTGATTGTCTAAATCAGGCTCATAACCAATACATGAACTGAGTGTACGCTTGGGAGAAAAATCCAATGGACATTCATAAGACTAGACTGTAAAAACGTTTCTTGCATTGCTCCTATTGATCTTAAAACCCCAAAACAATGTTCTGAAATACACTTTTTCCTTAGACATCACATCAACTTACAAAAATCTTAAGTTGCACTGCTGGTTTAAAAATGACACTTTTCACTCCTCACAAAAGAAAAGCAATATTTAATCTTCACATTACACATCAATCCTGCTAGAGATAAATAGGATGGAATGAGATGGGGCTGACAATTCTGTAGGGTTATTAGTGTAATCTAATAAGAGGTATCTGTTGGTTGACATGGCAACTGGACTTCCAAAATATTGACCACACACATGAAATCCACATGTGTGATAGTCCCTTTTTAAATCTATATAGAAAAATATATACATGGCACTCAACAGGTGATACTTTCCAAAATCTCCATTCCAGGTTCTGAAAATGCAGAATATGTTTTCAATATAATGCATTGTACGTAAGTATGAAATAATATTTATGCACCTGGCTCAGCCATCTCTGTGAGCCTCCAACTCTCAGAGGCAATGCCCAATGACAGCTGCTGGGGAGAGTAAAGATGAGGCAGTAACAATTCCTGTAGCACTGAATCAGCCAGAGAACATATATAACCAGAACAAAAACTTCAACAGATGTTAGGGGTATTAAAGCCAATTGAGCATTTGAAGGGCTTTCCCCACTTCCTACCTGATGCAAATGCCAACAGGATTAAAATCCCATCAGTCATCTCTGCAATCAAAAGTGAAGAACTTTGATACAGTTCCCAAATGTTGTATCCGTATTAGACAGGGCCAGCTTGATGTTTGGTAGAAAGTTTAAAAATAAAAAACAAAATAAAAAGCCACAACAAAACCCACAGCAAAAAATCCAAACCAGATTTCTGGCTGTAACTTTTCTCTGTGTATAAAGACAGCCCTGCGTCAGCCAACACACCACTTACTGAGACAGTTTCAAAGTTCTCTTCAGTCAACTTTTCAGTGGTGCACCAATGCAGCAGTGCTGCACCAATGTAAAGCTACTGTGGAAATGTTGCTGAACAAGAGGGAGGAAACTTCAGTCTTACAAGAATAATCTCACTTTAGTTGCCTTTCATGGTCTTCAAAGTATCCCCTGAAATCTTCAGAGACCACTCCTCTGAATTATCCTTATTAAGGTTTTCAGAGATACTTTATTTTGCACAGTAAAGGTAAATGCCCCAGAGAAGCAAGTCAAACCTCTCTTGACTGTAGACTCTTGCCTACAGGACACTAACATAGAGCAGACCCCTAACTTTTAAGTTGCTGAGAGAAGGTGGGGGATTATCCCCATTCTAAGAAACTACCCTTCAGGCCATAAGCACTTCTATAGCTACTGTGCAGCAGTGAGCTTACTATATGTGTGTTTGCTGTTGACTCCTGTCCACTTAGAGTTATATAGCTGCAACTACAGAAATTGCCTTTCCACATCAAGTTAAGACTAGCTGGGGTCTCAGTAAAAGCTAGCTGGGGTCTCAGTAGCTGATAGAGTGCATTACATTTTCTGGCTTGCTCTGATCTCTTTGTGCCAAAGGAAGGAGGACAGCTTGCATGTGCATAGCAGTTCAGTAGGTTTGCAGTCAGAGCAGCTTCCTCTTTCCTTCATGTTCTTAGCTCAAGGAGACAAGTGGATCACATGTGTTTTTTAGAGCCATTGCTGATAAATGATAACAGGTTTTGATAGTATAGCCTAAATTTGAGAACATTATGTCACAGTGTGTTTGCACCACTTCTTAAAAATTTTACACTGCTGAACAAATGCCATCTCAGGCGACATAAGGATATCCCATATGACTCACTATCAGCATCTGAATGCTAAACGCAAGCAATGAGACTTTAAAAAGCAGAGGTACTTTTTTCCTTCTGTGGGTCATCAGTAGGCAGGCATGTTGCTCATTTAGTGAACAGGCCCTGTGACTGGTGGACAACCGGATGACATTTTACAGATCAGATGCAGAGCAGGCCTATCAGCAAGATCATGGTCTAGAGACTAATTGTAGGCAAGCATACTCTTTGGAATATTTTGTGCCTACAAAAGCAACTAAGGGAGGGTTGGGGATTAATCCCGTTCTAAGAAACTTCCAGGCCACAAGCAGTTCTATAGCAACTGCACAGCAGTGAGGCTACTGTACATTTTCACTGTTGACCAGTGGTTCTCTCCTTCCAGAAAACAGAACTGCAGTCCCAGCTGGACCCAGGCAGCCTCCTCATGCCCAACTTCATCATGAAATAAGATGCCTTCCAGGATGAAGGCAGAAAGTTTATTTATCAGCAGGTGAAGACTATGAAGAACAGCCTGTAGATGTAAGATTTTGTCTCCTAGCCTTTCTTGATTCTGCACTTGAAGTGATATAAAGACATGAAAATGCAGAATATGTTTTCAATATACTGTGAATATATGTACTATATATTCACTAGCTCAGGGTTGTGAGTGTTGTCTCATCTTGTATGGAAGTCTTCTGTCCTTCAGGGGAGAGAAAACATCCCAAGTCAGCCAAAATGCAGGAAGTCCAGGACCTGGCATATACAGGATACATCTGCAGGAGTAAATATAATGTGCTCAAGAGCACTGATAAAGTCTGTGGCACTTAAGCCAGCTGGCACAAAATAGGCCACATCCATTCTGCCCATCCTTCTTACTGCCTGTGAGAGGACAGCCTTACGAAAATTACTCATTAGGAACACTTCCTGGGCTGCTTAGCTGCCCAACAGGACCCAGGAATCAATCAGAAGAGTCGCAGATTAACCACATGCCAGGGACAGCTCTAACAATTTAACAGTGTTGATGTCCAGGAACCCTCTGTCAGCGCTGAGTTTTGTCTTCTGGTATAGGCACAGCCTGTGGGTCTCACCCCTGTTGCAAGGGATAGATGCAGCTGCAAACCAGCCATCCCTTTGGGGACTCTTACCAGTTGGTATAACTGACAGGAGCTTTTTTACATCATGGCCTAAATTGGAATAAAATAAGCATTGGAGTCTGAGGATGGGAGCAGCTTCAAAAAGCAGCTTCAAAACTTGAAATCAGCTTAAAAAATACTTCCATGTCTTTATGGTCAGGCAGCTGTACACAGCTTCCACTGGAGTCAGCAAAGAATCAATGTAAATTGGGCAGAATCTCAGTGAAATCAACTTAGTTACAGAACAGTATAAAAAGATTTTGTTTTCTTCCCCCCTTTATGTGCATTGTCTGCATAAATGCAAGATCTTTTAGATCTTGTATGGAAATGGACCAAGATTGTCAGTATCTTTAGCTTTAGCCCAAAGGAAAACAAAAGGTTAAAAATAATTTTATATGACCTTTAAAAATTACTTACAGAAAATTACTTTCCCTCACATTACATTATTTTTAACAAGCTACAACATACTTACTATTTTGCTATTACGATTGTTCTCTTCAGACTCTCTCCCATCCTAATTCCCTCCTTCCCCAATTAATACTCTATATTTTAATAGTGAATTTTTCATTCATTACAAAGTAATACCATTTTGAGACTGGTGAAAGCTTTCTATTAATTTGAGGAGGGTTTTTTATTATTATTATTGCTATTAGTAGTAGTAGTAATTTTTTTTGTTCTTATTCTAAGCTAAAATGTGAGGACTGTCCAAGTTTGTCTCACAGAACATTAATGCCAAATGGTTCTGAAACTGAAAACTGACTTGGATTTGACATTCATCACAAAGTGGAACCAATATTCAATTCTTATGGGTTGTTTTATTGTTGGTGTTAAGTGTCATATTAAAAAAAATCACCATTATTAAAGTCTTTTCTATAGTTTTCATCCTATCTTGTCTCTGTTTAGGAAACACAGCTAAATAAAAAAAAAGAGCTATCTAAACCCCAACAGGTATATCTATAAGAAGACCTTATGTTACTTAATTAGTACATATTTGTTATAATAAAAGGTAAAAATCTAATTGACAATTCACTGTTATTCATTTAGATTTTACATTGACCTCATCATGAATAACAGAAACAATGCAATTTTTTTTCACCTTTTCCAGTTGTCATAGTCATCTGGGGAAGGCTTCATGCATTTTTATAATGATTTAGTGACACATACCATAAGGAAAAGGTTTCTGTCTTAAAATGTTAATTTCCAAGTAAAATATTCAATGAAGTTATTTCTCTTGTATGCAAATTTTGTAAAATGTTGTTCTGATATACCAAAGAACCTGTCTCTGTAATTAAAGGAAGGCAGATGAATTTCTCTCACTGCCATTGAGTACTGCACATCAGTATGGCTATTTATGCTCATCTGCTTACTTCTTTTGCAGTCATAGTTTAGTGGAAATACTGCTTTGGTAGTTTCAGTGAAGTCGGGAATTTCAGTCAGATGTTTTTGTTAGAGGCTGTCATAGTGAGAATGATCCCTGGTCTGTGTTTCCCAATGCAGCTGTGATCCCTGTAATTATATTTGAAAACAGAGGATTCAGAGTAAAAAACCACCCTTGTTTCAGACAAAACTATTTGTCTCTTTTTCTTTGTCCATTCCTCACTTGTTAGAGGAGCAAGAGGACAGTATTCAATGGAAAAGGATTTTCACCATAGTGATTAGGAGCTAGATGAAATCTGGAACTTCTACTCTCCGCAAAAGTCCAAAATTTCACACATCTTTCTTTTGATTTGAGACAATATCACAAACAAGTAAAAACCTTCAAAAAGTATTAACAATGGAAAATAAATATTAAAAGAATTTCAGGAAATCAGAATACCCTATGGTGTTTCCAAAATTAAATGGTACACCCAGCTAACTCAGAAGTGGGAGAATTCTTGGGAGTTCCCCAAAATTAGGGCTAGCACTAGGAACTTTTAGGACAGGATTAAGTCTTGAAGGGCCTTCCACAGTCTTTAAGGCTTGAATCTAACTAGATTTTCCAATGCTACTATATTCTTGGCTCCATGATGTCCTGCAACTCATGACTGTGCCAAGAAACTCAATCTTGAGATTGGCTGTTCAGTCTGTTTAGTCCCCAGTTCCCTGACTCAGAGGCAATTGGTTTGGCACAACCTAATGGGAAGCTGCATTTGTGATTTGTCAAAGGTTGATAGAAAGCAAAATTTTTCTGCAAAGCTTTATTTTTAACAAAGGAGTGTTTCTCTAATGAAATATTGCCATGTCTGAAAACATCTTACTAGCTCTTTTCATGGAGTAGGAAGGTCTCAATCTGAGCAACTGAGTGAGGGAATAGAAAGTAAAGGAGAATAATCCATTTAGGATATTTCTGACTAGCAAAATGTTAAATATTGCTGCCTTGTTTTTTTTGTGTTTTTGTTTGTTTTTCATGGTTTTGCTTGTTTGGTTGTTTTGTTTTGTTTGTTTGTTTTTGTTCTGTTTTGTTTGTTTGTTTTTTCCTACAGACAATGGAAAACTTTCTGCTTTCAACAAGCAAGTCCTTGTGTAGGCAAGCAGTTATCTATCTACTAAACAGTGAGGCATGATCAACCATCAGAAAAAGTTCTGGTTTTTATATTCATGGCAGAAATAAGTATTCTCATTCTGTTCATCTTAATCTATATTCAAGGTGAGATGGTCCTGACAGTAGAACAGTTATCTGTAAGCAGTGTATCCCAGGAGAATGGCAAATGCATCTGGCAGTTTTCTGTAGCATTCTTTGGAAAGGAAAGGTTATTCCAATATTGATCATATGTGTTCAGAGTTAATGGATGCTCTGATTAGTCGCTCCAGATGATGTGGAAAACCTACATTTTTATTGCCATAAAAGGGAAATTGCATGGTTCTTTCTTCTCTTACCTGAAGGAATACATACAGATCAAACCCAGGTGATATTTAACTCAGGAACCACATTAACCTTGGCCCTAGTTCTCTCAGGTGATGAAATATCTGTATACTTTGTGTCTCCAGAAATGAGACACTCTTAATGAAACCAGCCCCAGTTAACTATTCAGTCATCAGTGGATTGATCATAGGTTAATGAACAATAACAGAGATACATTAGTGTGTTTACTTGCTCATTTTAACAGATTTTCATGTTATTCAAGGCAAGAACAACTGACTTTTGTTCCAGTTTATATTGGAATGTTTCTTTTGACACTTTGTGCAGCACTTAAATTATTTTTTATGTTTGTTGGTTGGTTGGTTTATTTTGGTGGTCCTTCCATGTTTTTTCCCTACATCCTTTTACAAAAGGAAACATCAGAAGAGTTCATAGCATTCCAATAACAGTCTCACCTCTGCTGTATCTAGATTTACAGCTGTGTATCTCATGTTAGCAACTGAAGTGCCAATTCATTCTGTCATTTTGCTACAGGACAGCATTGGGTTATTATATGAATAGCATATGTTTAAATCCTTAATAATATGATACCTGTGTGGTTACTTTTGCCAATAAAATTTATTCTTTAAAAAAAAATATGCATCCCGTCTTGTTTGACAAAATATTTTTTTTTTTTAGATCTACATTGACTAAGATTAAATAGAATCCCAGCTTTTAATTCTTTATTTATTGATCTTTAAATAATTTTCTATTAATTTACCTCTGACTGGAATCAGACTAATCAATTATAGTCCATATCACTCCATTTCCTCATCCTGAATGGTGCTTTAAAAAAAAAATAAATCACTGCTTTCTGTCTTCTGCTGTTTCATTGTCCCTGTAATAAATAAATAAAATTCAAATCAGGAGGCCAGATATTTTCTCAGCAAAAAATTAAGTGTTACGGGAATCATTTACGTGCCTGTAAGATGCTTATCTGTTTTTGATGTCTAATAACTTTCTCAGTTACTAGTAAATTAAAAATCTTTCCTTTATTCCTATGTGATCCATATATCTTATCTTTCTTCTAAAGACAGAAAAAAAGTATTAATTGAATAAATGTTCCTTTTCTGCACTATTAATAATTTAACAAATCATGTCTAGTTAAAAGGCCCGTTTCATTGCTATGATTCATTTCTTTTTCAGTGCATTAGAATTCCTCACTCTTAGCTGTGCAGCAAATGGATATCTTTTTTCATTTTTGCTAGCTTTTCTATAGTTCAGGTGGTTTTAGCTCCCTAGCATTGCCTTTCAATAATAACAGCAGTTTTGTAAAGGAAAGTAGTTCCTTGCAAATCTATTGGGCTCTTTTGGAGGAATTGTCATACATTAGGGAAGTCTGGCTGATACTGTCAATGAACTCTCTCAAAAGGAACATACATAAATAAAACATCCACTGAATAAGAACCAAAGTAGTTACATAGGTAAATCATTGCCTAAAATACAGAAAATGGAGATTGGAGTAAGGAATACATTTTTACAGTGCAAGAAGATAATAGGTAGAGCCTTTCAGGGTGCTAAAATTGATAATTTCCAGCATATTCATAAATTAGACATTCCTTGGAAGATGTGATCTTGTTTACTGATATTAAGTTATTCAGGAAAGCTTGACCATGAAAAATCAGAAAAGAGCCATGTAGGACTGAATGGTCATTGTAATCATAGATGAAATTCAGTATAGTTACATCAGTTACACAATGTTAACCAAAATATATGGGGAAAATAATCTGAATTTTACACAGAAGAGTGATCTCTGAGCTGATTACTATTCTTCTATAATGATGTGTTGGAATTAGAATAGACAGTTCTGTTAAAAAAGTCATCCTGGTGCTTAAAATTAAGTCAAATATTAAAAAAAAAGAACAGAGAACACAGTCAAAACCACTCCTTCCCTCTCCATGAAGTGGGGTGATCTGTCTGCATCTGTGTTCTCTCCTCCTTCCTCACTGCAGAAATATATACTAGTACGAGAGGAGGTTCTGAAAAGTTTAACAAAGGTGATTGGGTACGTGAAATAGCTTCTTTACAAGAACAGCTAAGTGTGTTAGGACTTTAACCATGGAAATTATATGATTGAAGGGGTACGTGGTAGGGGTCTATGCAATCAAGAGTGCCATGGGTAGAGTACTGAATAGGGAATGATCATGCCTTCCAATGCAAGGTTTGGGGAACTTAGATTCAAAACAGATGATAGGAAGTGGTTCTTAACACAGCATAGGGTTTATCTGCAAAACACCCTGACACAATATATTCAGAGATGACTGGAAAAATTCATGGGAGAAGAAAAAGTAAAATAGAAGGCTTCTAAATCTAAAAACTGAAACCTCTCTCCTCTGAACTTTATGAATGAGATCCTGGGGATTCCAAGATTAATCCTTTTTGATAAATGTGTCATTAAATGCATGCACTTCTATGCTATTTCCTATGTGTTCTGTCACAGTCTGGATGCTGGTTTCAGCAAGTATGGCCACTTTTCAAGAATGATATGGGTGAGACTAAATAATTCAGTGTAGGGCATTAAGAAATTTAAAACACATTGCTGTCTGTCAGAACCAAAATTTGCATTTGTGACTGTAGTTTGATGCTACATTTTAAGCCTATCCAGAGCCTGTTTGCCTTCAGTTACCTCAAAATCAACTACAACTGTAGTTGAGACTTCTTTGTCTAACTTTTCCCCTAGCTCTGAGGACACTGTAAACCATAGCAATTAATCAACATGTTCAGTCTTTATTTTTATAACTATAATCTCATTTCAAACCTAACCCTATTTTTTAACCAGTTCAGTTTATATCAACTTCAGAATTCTGTCAGTTCACTGATGCTGGTGTCCAACATCCTTGCTCTGCAAGTTTCATAGAATCTAATAATAAATCTGTTTTCTGTCATCATTTATAAGATGACCTTGATCATAACATCATGCCCAGTGTTAGATGTAATAAAAGTCAGTGAACCAGCTTTTCCCTATAGTTTTCAATAAATATTTTCTCATGTTGGATACAGTCCTCGTTTTACCCCTGCAGGTTTTGAGGGATCCTGAAATAACTAGAAATCCCTATGCAACCAACCCATAATACAACAGCATGAGAACCTGCAGTCGTAAATATTTTGGACATACCAGCCCCAGTCCACTTCCTGGCTCCTGGGGTTTAGTTTCTCCCTAGTGCTGGCCTAACCTGTAGTCCTAATCCAATCTCTTGCTTAAATTTTAGTTACATGCCTACAAATCAATAGGTCTGCCAGAGTGATAGACCTGAATAGAGGACATCTGAGCAGTCAGCAGTGGAAGCTAGATAGTGTCTTCCAACAAAGGAGTATTAATGGATATATTTGCTGCAAATGTCTAAGCAGTACTATGTACTCTTCTTTACCAAAACCTTCTTGTGATCTATGGGACAGAGGTTTTGGGAAGCCTTCTGGTACCTGAAGAAGTGATACTTCAGAGGCCCTTGCATGTTCAGTTCCTTTACATTCAAAGTTTCCACCAGTTCAAAGCATTCACTTATTTTTTGTTCTTGTCACCTTTTTAAAAAAATGATGAAAATATAGTTCTTTGAGACGGGTAATGTCTCCACTCTCAATGGTTGCTGTTTCTGCACTTGACTATACTATCATATTGTTTTATTTCTCTTTCCAAAGACACTTCCTCAGACTTTCAGTTTCTTATTCTGTTGTTATTGTGTGTCAGGAGTATTAAACTACATAGTGGCAGCAACTCGACTCGTTTAGTGAGGGAGGGGAAGAACTGCATTTGCGAGTTATTCATGCTGTTAGTCGTGACAGCAACAAGTAACTAGAAGTCTCAATTCAGAAAATATTAACCATAAACCATGATTGTTAACTCCAGCCTTCACCCTACTCAAAGATTTATATTATACAGCAGCTGTCCCAGTTCTTCTCAGTCCTGAACCCTTGCCCATATCCAGACCAAACTATTTGCTTAATAGTAGACCAGGATCCCATCTCATACACTATAACCTATTTTGAGTTGCTGAAACTCACCTGTATTTATGGTATGATATGATACGATATGATGGTCATACTTGTTTCAGGAATAAACATCACTTTGATCACTTTGATGGCTCCAGACCTCCAGGTATTCCTGAAGATCTTGTAAAATATCTCTCTCTCTCTCTCAAAAAAAAAAAAAAAAGAAAAAGAAAGATTTTTCAGCAGTTTCTGTTGAGAAACCTTAATTGGAAGCTGAATTAACAGCTCCAGGCCAAAACCCCATGACAATGATGATCTCTGACCCTCATTATAATATGGCAGATGACTATGCTTTGCTTTTCTACTCTGTTACCTTTATGAAACACCTATTAATACTTGCATTGAAAACCTAAAAAACCCCACATTGTATGCCTGTTGGTTCCTGGTTTTAATCCTAGCTATGTGAGCTTTGCAGGGTTCAAGTTTAAAGCTAATTAATCTCTTCTTCCTGTTCTGAATACTTTCACTTTACCAGCAGTGCAGTGATGACTCACAAGAACTAATTTCATTAGTTCCCTCAAATAGAGTTCGTGTGTCTTTTCTTGAATCTAGCAAGTTGACTGTTTGTGTTCTGTAATAAAACAGGACACACATGCTTGCAATATGCCCAGGAGGTTAATTCCTACCTCAGTGAAATAAGGTCCAGTCTAGAAGAAGTAGGAGAGCTTGCATACCATTTTTTTTCCAGTAATTCTGGATTTTAAGAGTACGGCTGCCATTGTGTGAGGCCTGATTCTTCTACTATAACTGAAAAAACTTTCTGTTTATGCAAAGAAGAAGGTCCTTATCATTGTTGTTCCCTGGGTAGATTTGCTACATTCACTTTGTGTTGAAACAGTGGTCAAGAGTTGTTCAGTGGAGTGATACCAGCGGTTCTCCTGCAATAACGATAGGTAAAGCCAGTCTGACCGAGATGGAGAATGTGTGCAGACAGTAGGAAATGCAGATTCAGAGTTCCTTGGAAAGAAACGAGGAGCTAGCACCACACCACCAGCAACACTTGCAGCAAATGTACCTTTAGCCACAGTTACAAAGGCAGCAGCAACAGCCCCAATAGAAGCTTCAAGAGGAACCTGTGAGCTATTGCAACAAGTTAAGGCACAATAAAAGCTCCAGCTACAGGAGCAACATTGAAAACAAGAGGCATTGGAACTAAGGAAAAGGATTAAAAGATGTTTCTCTAATCAGTAGACTACAATAAAAAGAAAACCAAACATGGCAGGACAGCTCCCATGACTGGAATGTTGTCATGGATAGCTATGTACTATTTAGGAAAGAAGACCAACAAGGTGAGGAGGTGGTGTTGCTCTTTATGCGTCAGAGCAACCTAAGAGGAACATAATGAGGTTCAGCCAGAATAAGTTCAGAGTCCTGCACCTGGAAAGGTGTAATAAAATGCACCAGTACAGGTTAGGAGGCAATCTGCTAGAGAGCAGCTCCGTGGAGAAGGACCTTGGAGTCCTGGTGGACAACAAGTTCTCCGTGGGACAGCAATGTGCCCTTGTGGCCAAGAAAGCCAATGTTATCCTCAAGTGCATTAAGAAGAGTGTGTCCAGCATATCGAGGGAGGTCCTTCTCTCCCTCAACTCTGCCCTGGTGAGACCACCTGGAATATTTAATTCAGTTCTGGGCTCCCCACTTCAAAGGAGACAGAGATCTACTTGAGAGAGTCCAACGGAGGGCTATGAGGATGATTAAGGGACTGGAACACATGCCTTATGAGGAAAGGTTGAGAGACCTGGGGCTCTGGAGAAGACTGAGAGGGGATCTAATTAATGTGTATAAATCTATGAGGGCTGGGTGTCAAGAAGAAAGGGGCAACCTCTTTTCACTTGTGCCCTGCAATAGGACAAGGGGTAATGGATGCAAGCTAGAGCACAGGAAGTTCCACCTCAACATGAGGAAGATCTTCTTTACTGCAAGGGTCACAGACCATGGGAATGGGCTCCCCAGAGAGATTGTGGAGTTGCCTTCTCTGGAGACTTTCAAGACCTGTCTGGAAGCATTCCTGTGTAACCTGCCCTAGCATTCCTGTGTAACCTGCCCTAGATTCTATGATCCTGCTCTGGCAGGGGGGTTGGAATGTTAGGGGTTGGAGGTCCCCCTAACATTCTATGATTCTGTGTTACTAATTATTTGGCATAGAATCATAGAATCACAGATTTTTTTCTGGTTGAAAGAGACCTTTAAGATTATCAAGTCCAGCTGTTAAACCAACACTGCCAGGTCACCACTAAACCATGTTCCTAAGTACCACTTCTGAATGTCTTTTAAATACCTCCAGGGATGGTCAGTCCACCACTTCCCTGGGCAGCCTGTTCTAGAGCCTCACTACCCTCTCTGTGAAATTTTTTTTCCTAATATCCAATATAAAGCTCTCCTGGTGCAGCCTTGAAGCCATTTCCTCTTGTCCTATCACTTATTACATGGCAGAACAGGCTGACACCCACTCCACTACAACCATTCGCCTCAGCCCATTGATCATATGAATATGATATGAAGAGCATTCTCAGGAGCTATTAGAGTATCCATGAACAAATTTTACTTCACTAAGAGAAAGCAAGTTGTTGATGTTCATGCAATTCTGTGGCATGTTACCAAGGATGACAATAATATACAGGGCCTGGATCTTTTATGTTAAGTGAGTGGATGCTTTCAACTGGCTCCTAATATTCAAGACCGAGGCACAGTAACAGACATGGAGATTCTGTCCTTAGGATAATAAAAGAAGATAAACAGCTGCCTGGAAAGTTTTAAGACAAGTTTGTTTTAATATTTAGGACCTGCATTATTTGGACAGTTGTATACAGGTGGTTGCACAACTTCTGAGTATAGAAAGCCTACAGCACACAGTGAAGGAAGAGCAGAAGATGGATGAAGAGGATAGCTCAACCATATTAGGTACAAAGTGTAACAGAGATCTGATTCTGTATTAACTGTGATACATCTGGTAATTATCTGTTAGGCTAATATCTGTTTTCTTAGGTGCCTCTTTCCTGTTAGCATACATTCATTCAGCACTTATTCTAGGAGTTCATTGCTAAAACATTGGATACGTGTTCCCCACCTGCTCTTGCTGTCAGGAACCTGAGTACCCCTGCATTCTTTTTCCCTCTCTGAGGTCTTTGACCACCTGTGATCAAGTACAGCACTGATACAATGCAGCTGTGCAACTTGGGATCAAACTGATGAAAGGAGTTATGAAAGAGCTACCAGAAGTTTTGTTGGAGGCCTCAACTGCCTCGGAAGCTGAATTTAATTTCAGACCCTTGTCCCTGGTCCTTATCAAACCCTTATATTCACCCCAAGTCCATCTTTACTAGACGAAAAGGTGCCTGTGGTAGCTAGAGGAACAGCTGTAAAACATTTACCTGTATGATATACAGCACCCATCTCATTTTAAGTTTGACTGTTAAGCATCAAAGTGGAACCTCTTCTAAAACTGTGAACATTTAATTTTCAATGGATCAATGATCCTGAGAATCCAATAGATGGGAAATACAAACTGGAAATAACTATACTGAACCCATCCACCTCTGTCAGTTCAAGTTTTGCTTTTGCTGGCCTTTGAGAACTCAGAAAAAGTTTTTACTGTGTCTTATATAAGAACCTCACACGTTTTCTGAAAGCCTAGGCACTTAACTGTGGCCAGGAGATTTCATTCCTCCCGAAACCCTCAGGTAAGATGATAGCACCTACCAGTTTCATAACATTACAAAGTGTTATACAGTGAGACCAAATAGCTGATAATACAGTATTGGAATAAAGGCTCATGCTATTGGAATAAAATCTGGTGCCAAGAGCAGTGGGGGAGTCATGTTTCATTCTGTGGCAGTTATGACTAATAGATGCAAATTGAGAGGAAAGATTAGTGATGCAGTTATTGCTGGCACGATAGATACTGAAGAGCTTGATCTTGGAGGCATCTTGAAAGCCACGCAGAGCTAAGATGAGTGTTGAAACCACCAGAGCAAATACTTTATTTTTGTTTTTGGCTAAAGGTAAATGTATGCTTTGATATAAAATCCAGCTTAAAGAGAAAAAGGATACAGGCATTCCATACACGGCCTTCATCCAATTCGTACGTTTTTAGCAAGATCCAGCAATAACCTTAAGAAATCAATCACTCTTATTCTTAAATTTAGTATCAAAACTAGGGGGATGAAGAGCGGACAATTATGACACATGTCACAGGAAGGATGACAGGAAGCGAGGTAAAAAGAATTATGCGTGTGGCTATATTCCCACATTTCCATCATCTCCTTTCCCTGATAGTACTACCAACACCAAACTCAAATCCTGTTTTCAGTCTTATTATCAACCTACAATAACCTGGGAATTAACTGTAAGATACTAGACCTTGCCAGATCCACTCTAAGTCCTAGTTTGTCGAGTAGTGTGCCTTAAGAATATAAAACAGTAAGCTTTTAATTTTGCCATAATGCCAACCTTTTCCTTTTCCTTAACTGCACACTAGCAAGCTGGAATAGACACAGAACTGTCTCATAGATGAGCTTGCATTAAAGATGATCCTATGGATCAGATTACTGTTAACAAGATTAAAAAATATGAAGCAGGATTATGATAACAGGGACTACAGAGTTGGAATAATGGCTTTGTCTTTTGTCCACCGTCTTTATGACCAGAATTATAGCTGATTTTGGTAAGAGTGAGAAGCTAAAGTTACTTCTACAAGGGAAAGGAAAAGGTAAAGTCTGGGCCTATTTTATGGTATGGAGTAGTATTAAGAACAGCAGGGACTGAAGTCTTTTAAGATGTCTTTTGCAGAGGCCGAATGAAGATGAATTTTGTTAGAAAAAAAATGCTTTGAGTCCTTATGTATGATGGTTACATTGGAGGATTTTCTATTTTAATGAGGTTTAGGAACAGAAATAAGTGTAAGGTGAGAAACTGAAGAAGAAAATAAGTTTATTGCCAGACTGTGAAGAGCATACAGGGCCAAGAACTTCTGTCAAGGAATTTATGGGCCCTTAAAGTATAGCTGAGGAAAGGGCTGGAGTTGAGGCTAGGGAAGGGTTAAGTGTGGGTTATGTACAAGAGGTACTGGAAAGTTTTGAAAATTTTATGTTTTCTAATGCCTGCAGAATTGGGATGATCCCAAAGCTTGCCTGGGTAAATGGTTTTATTTCTGGTTTGAATATGCTTCACATAAACCTAGGATAAATCTATAATCAGTGATTGTAAGGGAGTATAACAGCTTGCCAGCAACTGAAGAAAGTTAATTGTTGCAGCCTGTGTAGACTAAAACAAAGACTGGTGTTTAAAGAAAAACTGTGGTTAAGACTAGAATAAGGGCTGATATCTTGATTAAGGACTAGTACAGAAGATACCCAAAACCTATTTTTATGCTGGAAATGGAGCTACAAGTTTCACAGAGATGGGGTAAGTATTAATTAACAGAAGTGAATGGATTTTCCGTAGATATGAGGCAGATTTAGGTTGCATATCTTATTTAAAGCTGTATTTATGCTCATTTTAAAGATTACAAGCTATAAAACAAAGCCTTTGGAGCTAAGCTTGGTTACAATATAGTTCAGGGTCTTCTGAGCCAAGATGAGGGATGGTCTTGGAAAATCTAATGTCTAATATTGATGTGGTCATTGATTGTTGGTAAGAGGTGGTTATTTATTACAGTTGGGGTTTTTTTAAAGACAGGAGATCAGCTATAAGACTTTTGTTTCTACAATTTCCAGGTCTTCCTTTTTGCCTTTTTTTTCAGATTCCCAAAATAGTTGTGGCCATTTAATACTTTCTTTTCCTGACACTGTGAGTCTTATGGGTTATATGTAACCTGCATATTCAGCACATCTTAATCTTAGTCTTTGAACTGAAATGAAATATAAACCAAACTTGACCAATAGACTTGCTGCCCAGGTCCATCTCTTTCTGACCTATTTGACTCTCCTAATAGTATCATCTTAGGCCTGAAAATCACACATAACAAACTGGTAAATTATTTTCCTGCTTTGCAAAGTTAAACTGCCACTCAGAATAGAAACTTAATTTGTACTCTACAGCTCTGGATTATACCATGCCATGTATGTGACCCACTTCAATCCTCTGGTACTATGCATTCTAGAGTACAGGGCACAGAAACCTGAAAAGAAATCTTGTTCAGCACTTCTTCATGTTCTCAAAGTTAAATCAATGCAATCTTCAGGTATACTCTAATACATACTTGTAGGTAGTATTGCTGGTAAACCCTTCAAATGCTGGAGAATTCTGTTTATATCCTTAGGACTGAACTTTATTCCTATTGATAACTATACCCAGAACCACGTAACATCGAGAAAATGAAACAGAACCAATTTTCTCCTCCAGTGACAGGTGTCTCACAGCTCTTTGTGCTTTTCAAGTGCTATCATTAATATTACTCTCCTTCATGCCTCCAGGGCTTGATTTTACACCATTTTTTAAACATGCATTCACATCTGCCTTCAAACTAATCAGAAGCCATTGTCCCTGACACTTACATGCACCTTTATTAGCTCTCTAGGCACTGTCAGATCCATAAATTAACCTAGATCTTCAGTCGTCTTGTCTCAGACAATAACTCTATTTCTAATCCAGCTTTACCCTTACCAATAGGCTGAATTCCCTTCCCTAACTCATTTAAAGCTATTTGCTCAAGTTCTCATGTACCTAAGTGTGTTCAGGATCCAAAAATGAAACTAGATCTTCAGTCCAACTATAATTGTAACCCTAAATTTAGGCAAATATCTCAAGAAGATAAGAAACTAGCTAGAATTTTTGTTGGCTTCTGCTGTTGTACCAACTCTACAGGCCTTGCAAATGCAAATAAATTAACTTTTCAGATTCTTCTCTCTTGAACTTTGAAATGTGTGTAAAGCTTTTTCATGTCTAATAAGAAATTTGTTCTAAATGTGTTTTAGTTTATTGTTATTGTGCTAGCATAAATTGCTTCCAGTGCCAAACATGGATGCAGTGTCAGGAACTTGCCAGTACTACTACAGGGAGTAGAGTGGGCTAAGCCTCATTTCTGTTTTCATCCACAGACTTGCTTGACATGTGACCTGAATTATGTTTACTCTGAAGTGCATCATGAGATGCGTCTCACTTGGTCTCTATTTAAGAAAAAGCTGTGTGAAGCAGGGGCTATCTTATATATACATCTTTGTTATATCTGTGTATATATATTAATTACAAACCACATTAATCTCTTTTTCCTAATTCTATGATTAAGTTTTAGAATATACAATGATCCGAAAGAAACATTGACAAAACTTCCCACATGTGTAAAAGAATAGGCTTTTACAGTCCCAATTCACCATGTAAACAAGACTGCTGCCCACCTACAGAATAAAAATTCAGTATTCAGTTGCCAAATTTAATTAAAATTGTACAGCATTTTCTGTATCAGAGTTAAGTGTTTATCTTTTCACAGATGCTTCCTTGTGTTTTCTATTCATGAGTGAGTTCTTAAATGACATAACATGCCCAGGAGACTTTGTAATCCAGAATTTAATGCTTACTAAAAATACTTACATTCTTTTGCTTGCTCGTAAAAAAAATATTACACAAATCTCAGAACTCATGCACAAAATCAAGATGTGTTTGGGTTTTTTTTCTTAGATAAACTCCGTTGAAATTGTTACTGGATAAAATGTCAACATAAAGTGCTACCTTTCACTTCACTATGGTAAAGTATATTCAAATATATATTTTGTGATATGATAAAATACTAAGTTTTAAAATACTTCCTTCATTTCCCTACATCGTGGAATTAAACAATTTTTGGATTTATTATCTGAGTATTCAAAAACAAAAAAAGTTTTTGAATAATGGAGAGCTAGACCTTGAGATTATGCGATTTTAACTTATGTGACCAATATATGTTGCATTTAAAATGATGACTTACTGGTCAGTTGAACTAAATATAAGGTTATTTGTAGACCTTATGAAGAATTACAATGCTTATTAGCATTCAATTTTTTTGTCTCTTTTTTTTTGTTTACAGTTGCTTCAGTTAGAGTGTTTCTTTACTTCCCTTCCCTATAAATAATCCCAAACAACGGAACACAGTTGAAAGAATGATCTATTTAACATACAAACTCAATCCTGGAAATGGATGAAGCATGCTAGCAGGTGCTGAAAACAAAGTCATCGCAAGACTGATATTTTACCCACAATTTCAGTGTCAATATATAAGTAAAACAAAGTTACTACAACTACACATTGTTTCTGTAGTTAAAAATAATTGGATGTATCAATGCACGATTTACTCTCAACTGAATAAATTTAGGAAAAACACAAATGATAATTTGATAAACATAAAAACTTAAACTGACATATCACAGGAAGCCTTAATGTAGAAACACGTTTTTATACAACAGGAGGATTCATCTCAGGTTGATTTGATTTACCTTAGACTCCTTAAGACACAGTGGGTGTTTACTTATGTCTTTCTGCCTCTGAGCATGATTAAGTTCAATTACAGTTGGGGTCTTAACTACAGACAGTCTCTTGTCTTGAGTGCATTTAGTGAAATATACAGCCCTCTTAAACTTAATAAAAATACCCTTTTCCTGTCAAAGCCTGTTAAAAAAATTCTTCCATCCTTCAAAAAGCCCATAGACTTGAGATTTCTTCTTTAAACATAAAAGCCTAGAAGTGCGTCTTTTTTAATATTTACCCTACACTTATTTCAATAAATACTTGTGCTTTTTCAGTTGTATTCAAATGAGATGGAGTTATTAATATTATTAGTCTAAGAGTACAAAGACCTTTGCTAAGAACAGTGACAACTATCATAGCCCTCACTTGTAAAATAACCGTATTAGTTCTACAAACTGCCCCACCTCTATATAACCAATTTCACTCCCCACATTGACCCTATTTTTGTATTCAAATCCACAGTTGCCCTCAATTTCTCAGTCAGTAGCATGGTGCCACACCTGCTTTTTCATATAAGCTTTTTTCCACATTTTATTTCTTCATTCAGGGAAGACAGAATTATACAGCCTAAATGCTAAATTTACATGCATCCTTCCCATTCCTACACCTTGACTATTTTGTACATGCTTAAAGCATTTAAATGAACTGTGGAGAACTCTGAGCATAAATCTTTTACTTCTGTTCCACCACACAGCTGGGGTTGGTGCTGAGCTGGCACAAGGTACCCTGTATAAACAGAAGCCTTTGCAAATATCAACACAGTTTGGTACCAAGCTCAATGAAGCTCAGCCCAATCTTTTTTCCCCACTGCATGTAGCACATAGTTACAGCCTCCATCAAGAAAGAAGAGAACTAGAATTGTATGCCATATGCAGCCCAATGGGAATCATGCACTCCAGGAGAATATATCTCCATGAGAATATTAGTTTAAGTCTGCTTTGGTTTTGGGTGGTGCTAACCAGGCATTTAGCATCTCCTCAGAAGTTTTCTTGCCATTCTAGAATAAATTCAAGATTAAAAGAGTAAGAGAGAGAGAGCCCAGAGAATGGACTGTTTTCATAGCCTAGTGACCAGCCATGTCTTCTGAGAAAGCAGCTCCATTTTAATCCTACTTCTTCACTTTTTACATTTTAAACTAAACAGTTACTAGTTTGATAAACAACTCTCCTCTTTTCCAGAAAATTGTCCTAGACACCTCATAACAATGTTATGACTTTACTTCTTTGATTAAATCTTTATTTTTTCATAAATTTGAAATCATGTTTGATTCTTAATTCCTTCAATGTAGTGAAAGAAGAATGCATCTACAGGATTTGAATAGTGTCCTTTCTTCTTGCAAAGTAACAGCTCTTAGAGAATTACCCAAGTCATTCTAAGGTGTATATGTCTGTGTGCACGTGAGGCCCCTTCAGACTGAAGAACAAAGTGAAGTCTTCCCACACTGCACATGGGGTGTGTGTATGCACATGTGTGCACTAATCAGGAAAAGATGAAAGGATTGCATTCCTAGTATTTTTCTGGAATAAGACATGAAAATCCTTTTAGCTCTTTGATGACACAGAAGTAAGGATATCAGGGACAATTTGGGCAATAGAAATGTTCAAAGACACATTTTCCTCATATTTTTACTAATAGCTGCTTTGAGCTGGCTTCTTCTGTGTTATTTGTCTTGGACCCTATTCTGAGGTACTCAGCACCCACAAATATTGTTGAGAGATTATATCTGAGTTTAAGTTTCAGGAGTGTAAAAGTTAGCTGCAACATGTAACTTCATTGGATGTAACCTAAACCTGACTGTAAAAAATAAGCTTTTGTTTATTTAAATATAAATAATCAACCAAAAGTTATGCCTTCAGATTCATGTAGTTTTTTCAGTTACTCTGTCAATATCACAAAGGGAACCTTAGTAACTGCTGCATTTAATTCCCTCAAGATTTTATATCTTCTGAAAAAAAAAATATTTTTTTTTGCAGGTTTATTTTCCTTATTCCTGTGTAAATTCTCATTCAATTTCCACCACAAAAAAAAAAAAAAAAAAAAAGGGACAGAGAGAGAGAGAGAGAGAGAGAGAGAATCCTGGCAAAACACCTGCATTCCTTATATGTCCCTGTTCAAAGAACTCTGACTAGATGGGATTTATACCCTACAGGCATCTTCTTCCTGGTACAAGACATCTGTTGAATGTGTTATCGGACCAGGACTTCAGAAGGCTAACAGGTTTTCTTTATTTATCATGAAAAAGACTGGCAGAAGTCCCTTGGCAATTCAAAATGCAAGAATATATTTGGACTGTTTTCTCCAAATCCCTCACAGTATGTAATCTAATTTTATTTGGGAAGTAATGGGTTTTAGCTGCCTTTTAGTAAAATAAACTGTTTTATTTAGCTTTATACACATTTTAATGGAAGAAAAGAGAAAAAATTAAGATATGAGAACCTTACTTTAACACCTTCGGATTTCTCTATCTGCAGTTTGGTTATCTATGCTTCCAATATATTCCAATCATTCTGTGCTGTTCCGAGTTACATAGTAGAAATAGTAGGGTAATGTTGCATTGCCAGATGACTAGACTATTGCAAAACTTTTTCTTTTCCCTCACATCATTGTCTTTTTGTCACATAGTAGGCTTTTTTTTTGGTCATGCAAAGTGAAAATCATCTCTGCTGGTTTATTTAATGGTTAGCATTTGTAATGAAACAGGGTTTCATTAA
Organism: Chloroceryle amazona; assembly: GCA_027560015.1. NCBI lineage: Eukaryota > Metazoa > Chordata > Aves > Coraciiformes > Cerylidae > Chloroceryle > Chloroceryle amazona. Next base: position 23,408 of record JANHFX010002954.1, read on the forward strand.
ACCAGAGCCATCAAAGAAGGTAACAAGGAAATCCTGCACTGTAACTCATAACACAAGGACCATGGGGAAGTGATGAGAAAACTAATACTGCTTTTTCTTCTCTATCTGTTTCACTGCAGTTGCACATCACAGGGAACGGGTGTCTACTGCATTCTTTGTGAAATGGTGAAGATACAAAGTTCTGGAAGATCACTCTTTTTAAAGCAATTTTAATCATAAAATGATCATCAGTCTGTTATTAAGGGCCCCAAGATACAGCTAAACTCTATTGACTATGTAAATAACCTATTCTGTTATATCTGTTGAGAACTAATTTGACCAAGCTTAGCCCTCATGGAATAAGTTTCTCAAATTATCTTACTACCAATAGGTACTTACCTGATTTAGAAAACATTGTTTAACAAGGCAGCTTAAACATGATCGGAAGTACCGGACTCAAATCAATCTCTCACAAAAAGGTAATTTGACATTAGGTGTAAAGACAGTACTGCTTTTGGAAAACTGAACATGGATGGAGAAGGGAGAGAGCTTTTTTACAGCTATATATGGGGAGTATTTGATGCAGTTTCATTAGGACAGTTACAATTAATGTTACTGTCTTGCAATTAATGGAAAGTGACTGGTATAAATTATGTGGTGACTACTCTGCTTCAGAAAATGGGAAGCTGCAAATACAGGAGGAAAACAATGTTTGGCCTCTTACCTTGTTGGAAGAGGTTTCATGGTCCTGGTTTGAAAATGCCTACTCATAAATATATTTGAATTTATTTCCACAATTTTACATCATTATATAATTCTCTGAGCTTATTGAATATTATATTAAGTTTAGCTTTTTTTATATAGTACATGAATATATGTGACTATTATTGCTGTATCTCCTAGAATATATACTAGTGTTTGCTCAAATTTTAAATTTTTTTTTTAATTGTTAAATGAGATATTCAGAGTAATCAGTGAAAACCCTCACATGTCAAAGGTAACAATAATCAGTTATGAAATACAAAGAACTATTTATAGAAAATGTGAATGGCAGCTTCTAAAAAGACAAAAGACAGCTTTTAAAATTTCTGCCTTGATTTAACTTTCCAGAGTTTTCCTTCAGGCTATGTTCTGGAAACCGAATGTAAGAATGAGGCACTGGGATTCGTATCTTTGTGTGCAATATTGGATTTAAGAGTGGAAGCTAAGGATGTAAGTGTGCAAAAACAATAAAGAAAGTCTAGAAGCTATGTGATTGTGGTGGATTGACCTTGTCTGGACACCAGGTGACCACCAAGCTGCTCTATCACCCCCCTCCTCATCAGGTCAAGGGCAAAAGGAATAAAATAAGATGGAAAAAAGTCATGGATCAAGATAAAGGCATTGTAATGAAAGCAAAAGCAAAGGCCATGTGTGGAAACAAAGGAAAATGAAAGTTTTATTCTCTACTCACCATCATCAGGAAATGTCCGGCCACTTCCCAGGAAGCAGGGCTTCAGTATGCAGAACATCTGGAAGACAAATGTCATAATAATGAATGTGCTTCACCATCCTTCCTCCTTTCACTTACTTTTCATTGCTGAGCAGGCATCATATGGAATGCGTCAGTTTGGTTCACCTGTCCTGGCTATGTCACCTCTCAAGATCTTTCCCACTCCTGCCTACTGGTGAGTCAGGAATGTTGGAGAGACAGCCTTAATGCTGTGCAAGCACTGTGTGCACACCAGCTAAAACACTGGTGTGTTACCAGTTACCTTTCTAGCTACCACTACAAAGCACAGCACTATGAGGGCTACTATGGGGAAAATTAACTCCATCTCAGCCAGACCAGATACACTGATAAAGAATGAACCTTATAAAAGTCATGCCTTTAAATCTAGTTGTAATCTGTCAAAAACTGTTTTTTATAGATATCATCTTGGTCTAGAACTGTACTCTTAGTATCTTTAGACATATTTGACAGTGTAAATGCTTTGCTTAAGGATTTTAGTTTAACTCTGAAGAAAGGTTCTTGTGACTTAAACTTTTTTCATCAATTATAGTCCTCTTAATTTTGAAAGGATACGGTCTTTAAGGACATCTGTTCCTTTCCATTACTTCTTTTTTCTACCCAACTTAACGACACTCATACAGCTTATCCTTAGCAGTAGCCACAGAGAAGTAATTCAGAAAATCAGAGAAAAGAAGCTAGATCACAGTGAAAGAAGTCGCAGCTGTTCAGTTTAGTAGCACTTCATCGTTGATGTATCTTCAAAGCAATGACATCATGAATATGACAAAGTTATAAAGTACATCAGAATCATCAAAATCAGCATTTTAATTGGTGGCATAGAAGCCAAGATAGAATGTTCTTGCTGAACTTATCTAAGTATAAGCAAATAATGAGATTTAATGAGAATTAAGGGTCATCAGTTTGCCTTTCTCTGGGATGACATATTTTTGAAGGAGCAAAACACTGCAGTCAGAGGAGGAGAAAAAAAGAGAGTGAGAAACAGTCCTGCAGACACCAGTCACTGAAGGAGGAGCAGGAGGTGCTCCAGGCACCAGAGCAGAGATTCCCCTGCAGCACCTGTAGGAGACCGGGGTGACTCAAGTTGTTCTTCTGTAGCTCCTGGGGAGGACCACACCAGCGGAAGTGCATGTGTCCTGAATGAAGCTGCAGCTCCTGGAGATACCCTAGAGGCTCCTGTTTCCCCTGAAAGGCTGGAACAGAGGAAAAGTATGAGAAGGAAGGAACAATAGAGAGAAGCTTTTACAAACTGACCACAACCCCCTGTGCCACTTGGGTTTGCAGGAAGGATGTAGATGAGTTGGGAATGAAGGAGTGAAATTAAGGGGAAAATGGGGGAAGGCACTTCAGTTTTTGTCATGATTTTTCACCATCGTATATTTTCTATTGGCAATAAATTAATTTTTCCAAAGCTGAGTCTGTTTTATCCATCAGGGTAATTGGAAAGTGATCTCCCTGTCTTTATTTTGACCAAAAATATTTCCATCTTATTGTTTTCCCCTTATCCTGTTGAGGAAAGGGAGTGAGAGAGCAGCTGAGTGGGAGTCTGTCTGCTGGCCAAAGTCAAAGCCACTGTAAGCCCTTTTTCTTCCTGCAAGATGCAAATGGAAACAAAGTTATCCACAAGCAGTCACAGCAGGGAGGAGCTTGTAGGTCAAATAAATTACTTCTTATATTTGACTTCCTATAAAAACCCCAAATAACTGTATGTGCAACAAGAGCAGAACTGCAGTTCTGTTACAGTTGTATTGATTGGACATATGTTGGTGCTATATCCATGTTTTAAGAGGAAGGTCCTTCCTAAGGAATATTTCCTGTCTTGAATTATGTCAGGGTTTCATATGACGTATGACAGGTCATAGGCAGGTGAATAGAAAGTTTGTGGCATAGAGAAGAGACAGTCCTATCATCTGACTCCTTCCTTAAAGTAGAGTTTTGGTTACTGCTCTTCCAAATTCATGGCTAAAGAAAGCACATACTAACTTAGCTATGATCCATAGACAGATGGCCAACACGTTGCAGCATTTGGGTGTTAAAGTAGATTTATGTGCAGTATAACTTGCTGTTCTGAATCGAATATGTAGACAAATGACACCAGAAACTAATTGTGTAAAAAGAGCATTCAAAACAGATGTTTGACTGAGTATCAGTAATGTAAAGGACAATTTAGTTTGAGACTTATAGAAAAATTTTTCAAGTCACTAGAAGAGCAAGAGAAAACTTTGTGGCTCTAAAACTTATGTCAGATGGAATGATGCAAAAACTTTGATGTTAATTCACAAAATGAGGACAAATTAACACAGAAAGAGATATTGAGCCATTATGCTTGTAATTATGGTCATAAGTATTTTAAGGTGGGCAATAAATTATTCCAGGGAAAAATACTTTATGTTTCTTAATTAAATTATTTGAAAAATGGCTATTTCAGTGCTGATACTAACCAGGGGCTTGTGAAAATATTTTACCTTGAGCTTGCAATATGAGAAGTGGCCTAAAAGATTCAAATGATTTTGTTATACAAAATAACAGAAAGCACAGGAGGAGAAAAGTAGAAATATGACTATTTTTTAAACAAGGAAATACACATACACAACTGCACAGCCAAATTCAGCAGATACAGTGTGATTCTGGCTACATTGAAGTAAGTGACAGTTCTCCCTTTAGCGGGAATTTAATTTCTTGATATTTGTCAAGGAATCAAGGAACTAGTTGTAACTATACAGTTCTCGTAAATTCCTCAATTAGCTTTATTGTTTCTTAGTAGGGTGTGACTCCATATGTTTAAATTTCCAAATTATATTTCTGTGTGAAATTTATCATATTCCAACTAAACTGGAAGGATAAAATGAAATCAGTTAATACATTTTATAGCAAAAAAGAGTGACAGAATTAATCAAGTCTGTTATTAAGTCTAATAATATCAGACTGACATCCAGTTTTTCTTGTGTTAATTTAAGATTTTTGATCATATCGTGCTCAAAAATGCAATGTATGATGACACTTTCTCAAATTTTTGGCAGAGATTGTTCCAATTGCTTATTATTTGTATAATATACTGTAAAATATACAATGTATTGGAAAAAAAAATCTCTTTGAGAGTGTACAGATAAGCAAACATGAAAAATTTTGGTATCAACAATACTCTATTTTATAATAGTCTGAAGGTTTTTGTATTTCTCACTTGTCTTTTATTTTTATGTTAGGAAATTATCTGAGACTTCACCAAGTTAATAAGTATCATGATGCTTTTCTACTTTTACCAAGGAAGTTTTAACATTAAAACAGTAAGAAACTTCTTCCATCTAGGCTTTCCTGCTGGGAGGACAGACATGGCAATTTGTAATTTTTTCAAGATAGAAACAGTACGTGTATTCCAAGACATATGACCTTGGCAAATGACAACATAATGGACGAAACCTTACTAAATCTAGACATGGGACTATTTACCTTAAATCTAATGTTAACTCTAGTTAAGTTTGATTACTTTCAGTAGGGTGTTTTATGCTTTGTATAGCATTTTTGTCCTCTGCAAATGAGTAACATGAACTAGTTATGTCTGTGAGACACTTCCATCTAATGCACAACTCATCTGTTTATGTCTTTGTTCTATCTTCCTTATTTTCTGTCTCCCTACTTGACATTCACAGCCTTTAAAATGTGCTGTGTGGCCTCATCTCAGGCAGCTTTGGATTCACACTGAAACTGAAGACATCTAGCTTATCTAAGCCACTATATATGATAGAGGCCAAGAGTGGGTGCTTTGGAAATAGCGTTCCTATGTATATCCTCCCCCGAATTCTTTTTTGGTAGAAACTTTACAAGGCTCAGTTGTATCTACACCATTATTTTAAATACTTCTAGAGGAACATTTAATCCAAAAATGTGACTAATTACTTTTGAACTCATTTTTATATCTTTATTATTCAGAATTTACTGTGGCAATGAGTTAGCACTGTGAGAAGATAGGGTTTTTTTAGGCTTTAAAGTGATCAGCTGTGATACTTTAGCTACTTTTAAGTATTCATTGCTGGTTTTCCACTTAAGGAGTGGTACTGGAATGCTTAAGAGCCTATAGACATGGTCCTGTTACACAGGAAAGAAGTTTCAGTAAATGTATATCATCCTCAGTCATTATCTCCTTTCAAATTCCTCTTATGGATTTATCCTGAAGAGGAATTATCAGGGAGCCAATAGAAGCTCAGCCATCTAAATCCCTCTGGATTTTTAAAGAGTATAATGAGCATTTTCATTTTCCATCTTGAGACACTATGTGGTATCTCTTTACATTCCCTCATTGTGGCCCTTCACCCTTGTCTGAAATGGAAGGATGAAACAATATCTTCTGTCTTTCTAGCTTCTAATGGCACTGTTCAACTTAACTCACTAACATTTGTACAGTGGCTGATCAGGACTACTACAGAAACTTGAACTACTAGTCCAAAGCTCACTGAAGTTAGTGAAAAGATTTCCATTGACTCCACCAGGTGCCATGAGCTCCAGAGGGGCAAGGACCTGACAGCCTTCTTAAAAACATATGCTTTTATATTTTTATAATAGGCTAGAGGCTATTGTTACAAGGCTAGAGTGTTTGATATCTGCTCTTAGATGCTACCCTTGAAGATACTGCATGAGTATAAATAATGACATACTGTAAAGGCTGCTTAGCTAATGATAATGCTGAAAATCTAAAACTGTGCTGAGACATCAGTGAAAAACATTGTGTGTCGCTTATCTAATGTAACATTTTATTGCAGAAGCCAGACAGTTAAGGGCACAATATCTTTCCAATCTGTTCAATTTTATTATCTGTCAGCTAGGTTGATATAAACACAGAATCAGTGATCACAGACACAACACAGCTGATATCATAGTATATACATGTAAATGATATGGCTGATGCCAAAGCTGTTAATCTACCTTGATGTTTATCTGGAAGGAGAAGAAACAGTTCACCCTGTAATTCATAATACCTTTCATATGAGGAAGAAGTAAGGAGGTAAAAGGTATAAGGAAGAACATTTTCATAGTAATTTTGTTACTTGTCCTATCTTGACCAGAACCATCTGCTAGGATTGTCTGTCTTTAGCTCCACAATAGGAAAAAAAATCACATGTAGTGTGTAACCCCAGCCCAGAGTCCAACACAGAACTCACAGTGCTAGTGTTTGTCCTTCAGGAGGATGCTAGGTGAGGAGGGGAAAAGAACCATCCATGTGTTACATAGGAGTCTGGCACAAGAGTGCCCAGGCTAAGGGTTACAACTAGGTTTAGAGGTATGTGTGCACCTTTAAAATCAGAATAACTGATTCTCTGTCCTTCCCAGTATTTTGAACATCCTACTTGAATTTCCTATTAGAATATCCTCATTTTCAGGCCATAAGTAAGACTGAGAAAATGTTGGAATATGACTGTAATTACTCTCTCTGAAGAAGTTGTGCCACTTGTTGGACAGAAAAACCAAGACACATAGTGTCTCAAGATGGAAAATGAAAATGCTCTTTATACTCTTTAAAAATCTGGAGGGATTTAGATGGCTGAGCTTCTATTGTCTCCCTGATAATAATCTTCAACCCAGTGGTAAGGTCCTGCTCTTTGGAGGAGTAAGTCTTGATAACTTCTTTTGCCTACTAAGACACTAGTTTGAAACCTTAAACAAAAATATTGATTTTGACCTTCGTTGGTAAATGGCTCACAAGAGGAATCCCAAGCTATTTAAAAAGAAAATATTTAAAAAAAACCTCCCCAGGGAAAAAGTGTTCTGCCAGCATCTGCTGGCAAGTAAAGGTAGCTGCCAGGGTAAACTAATCCTCATTTACAATCAAGTTATGCAAGGATTTGAGGTATTGTAAGCATTCCATGATGCTTCAGTTTTTATTCAGAACTGAAGACATTTGCCCATTCAAACACAAAAAAACCTCTTTTTTTTTATTTTTTTTTTTTTTTTTCAGCTGGTGAAATATTGTTAATTACTGAGCAATCAGGCAGTATTGGCAGTGTTGTTTACTTTCCCAAGTTTCTTAAGGGTGCTTGAGACATATAATTTATATCTTCTGGGGGCAGAAAACACTAGGAATTCTGCCCCCAAACAGTCAAAGGACAACACGCATAATTGCAATAATACAAAGGACAGATGTCTGGGTTTCAATGGCAGGTGGCATCTAGTATGAGGATATTGAAATCTATTGCTAATAACAGAGTGCTAGACAATATAGAAAGGGCAGGGAATAAGACCAGGAAAACTTTGTTGAACAGTTGTAGGAGAAAGAGAAGATATCAACTTGGTTTGAGAGAAGGTGGCAAGAGGCCTGCTTGGATGCACAAGGAGATCCTCACTAAACTCCCCCACAAAAAGGAGGCATACAGGAGGTGGAAGAAGGGACAGATCACTCAGAAGAAATACAGAGGTACAGAAGTGTAGGAAGGCTGAAGCCCATATGAATCTGGTAGGGGATGTGAAGGACAACAAGAAGGGCTTCTACATATGTATCAGCAGCAAAAGGAAGACTAGGGGAAAGGGGACCCAACTGCTGAATGGGGCAGGCGACCAGGTGACAAGGAACAACATTGAGGACAATGAGCCAAGTTAAATAATGACATTCTTGCTTTGTTTTTTAATGGTAAGTCTGGACTTCTACAGTTCCAGGCCCTTGAGATGCAGGAGAAAGACTAGAGTGGAGAAGACTCATATCTGATACAGAAGAATCATGTTAGGGAATGTTAAAAAAACTGGAGATGCACAAGTCCACGGAATCTGATGGCATGTGCCTACAAGTGCCAAGTGAGCTGGCCAAAGCCTTTGTAGGCCACTTTCAGTTATCTTTAAAAAGGCCAAGGTCACTGGCAAATGACACTCCTGTCTTCAAGAAAGGAAAGAGGGAGGATCCATAGAATTATAGGGCAGTCTGTCTCACTTCAAGAACTTCTATAATAAAAAAATTTCTTATGATTTCTTAGTTTTGTTCATAAGTAGGCAGCTCCTAATTTAAGATTATTAGATGCATATTTAATGGTATTTTGAAATCCTTTTCAATAATGGCAATGAATATCTCCCTAGATAGATGGTCACACTTTCTGGGTATTTCTTCACAGTCTACAGGACTGAAATGTTATAATTTAGGACAAATCTTTCCCTACCTCTCTAATTTGGCACCAGATTCCAGGGAATGTTTCTGATGCGCTGTCACTGGTATTCAGTTAGCAAGATATATCAGCAGCAAGACCTTTGTTGACTTCTTATTAAAGGATTATAATTCTTTTGAGAATGACAGACAGTTCTGATGTCCATATAAAGGGAAAGAGCTACACACCCTGGGGGAGACTGTTAGATGTGCTCCCCAATAAGGCAGCTCATTATCAACAGTGAGAAGGTAGCTAAGGTTGGAGTTAGAGTATATTATGTCAGGAAGTCTGGACCCAGGCACATTTACCTGTATGTAAGTTGTTATTTGTAGTTGTTATGCCAGGAGGCAGTCTGGGAATGCACTAACAGGAACCAATTAGGATAGTCACAGTGGTGCTCCATTAAGTTTAAAAAGATGTATGGGACAAGCTGGGAATCTGGGACATTTTTGTGCGTCCAAGACACGTGCAAAAGTTCTGGGATTTGGTGTTGGGAAGGTCACACCCTATTCTGTTTAGTCACCTCTAAAATCTGTGTGCAAAGACATTGTGCACTGACAAAAATTTAATAGCATGGTTTAGCTACTCTTCTCCAGCTTCTCCTGAGCTGGACCTGCCTGCCTTGGCCTCACCTGTCCAGTCCCTCTTCCAGGTATTGCTCTGTTTCCATATCTGTGACACTCCTCTGGCCACCCATACTGTTATTCTTGTGTTCTCACCTCTGTCTGAGGTGAGTAACACTGTGTGCTACTGCTGTATCTCAGTAGTTTCTCTAGCTTCTACCTGTCCCATGGCATGACATTCAAAACTGGAGTTCCCCAAAAAACATTGCTGATGCTTATTCTTTTCCCCTTTCTCTCCTACAATCTTGGCCTGTGCTTTCACAAGTCCTATGGCCAGGTAAAGCCATTATGGAAGCTGAACTATTTCAATTTCGTCATTAATATCATGGGGTACCTGAAATAAATGTCAGACAAGGTTTGTCACAGCCCATGTGGAAGTTTTCTTGGAATATTCCAAACACTTATTTCTTCCTTTCTGATTTGGGGGTTTTCTGAGATGCAAAACCTAAATATTTAAACAGAAGTTTAAAGAAACTAGACAACTATTACCTGCTTTCTACAGCCATGACTGGAAGTAAAGTTTTTAGGGAGTGGGAAAGAAGATAGTTGTTAAAATATTGAAGAACCTAAGTAAGTGAATAGGCAAGGCCAAAATATCGTAGCGGCATGATCAGTTGTATCAGGATAAAGTTAATTAGCTGAGTCTTGTCTCCCAAAGTTCTCTTATTCAGTCTGAGTCTTTGTGATGTTACAACGGGGAAAGTTCCAAAGAGACTAATCAGTCTAACTATCAATACCGGATTCCTGTGGCGTTCAAATTAAGGTGAAATTAATATAAACTGATCACTGTAGAATTGCTCCCTTTTCTGTAACTTGTCTTTAAAAAAATATGTTAGGAGCAGCTTCTTTGCAAGCATTTTTGACCATCCTAGAGTTCAAGTGCATACCACACTGAATGTGGGGAGTCAAGATCTCATACTGCTGTTGATAAGTGTGGTCTTTCATGCTAGATTTCAAGACAGATTGTGTTAGAAGATTTCAAAATCCTAGTCAGACAGGAATATTGCTTTCTTTCCATCCTATATGATAAGCATGCAAAGTGGCAGTGTAGTCACTATTTAGTCACTATTTAATTCAAATGGTAACTATCAGATGTTGGCCAGTCTGTAACTTTAAGTAGATATATTTTCCTAGTTGTATATTTTTAATAAAATAGATTTTTAAGACACTATAAACTCCATGCCCACACCAAGCACAGCTAAGCCATAAATACAGACACTAGTACAGATATGTATCTCCTAACTTCTGAATGAATTTTGTCTACTGTTTTAAGTCACCCGACATGATCTTTTATATGCATCATACATGAAGAAAGAAAAGCCTGTCAGTCATGCAGTATCTCAAGCGTGTTCAGAAGTTCACCTGGGATTTCCTAGTGTATTTTTGATCTGTTCTCCAAAGAACATTTTAATTTGCCATCCTGGTTAAACAGGAAGATGTCTATGAAGATTAAACTTCTGTCTTAAAGGAATGATTTAGTAAGATAAATATATAAAGCTCTATGCAATTCTGAAACTTCATCATCATTCCTATGGGGGGATAGAAATATCAGGATCCTGTTGCTTGTTGAATGAATTCAAGATGTATTTACTGAAATACTGAAAGAGAAAATACAATATTCACAAAAGACTCAGAGTAACATAGTTTTATTGGTATCCTATTTTAATAATATCTGTGTCTATTAAAATGACAGATATCCTGCTTTTTAAATTTAGTGTGTGAGACTGCTTTGCCAGTCTCTAACAAGACTCCTACCAAAAACATTCAACAAGGAGCAAAAATTCCATGTTGCAGTCGAAAGAAACATTATCAAGTTTCACTATAATACAATGATTTTAACTTAAATGCTTAATCTAAGTAGCCTTCTCCTTTGCATATGGCTTTTGGTTTTTTTGGGGTTCCGTTGATCCATACGTGTGCACATATAAATATATATTTCCTTTAACAGTATTAAACATAAACGTATAATTTAACAGCCTACATTTGTATGGGTATCTAAATTAGATTTTAGTAGTGCTAATCCAATAAAAAATTATATTGCTTGAAGCATTCTTCCAGGAGCAACAGTACTCTCAAAAGATCATATTATATTGCACTCTCTGAACCATCTATGAATTAAGAAGAAAGTCAGAAAACATTGTGAATGTGAATGTTAGCATGAAGGTGCTATGTATGGTATATATATATTCGAACACTAACCTTGATAAGGATATTGTAGATTCTAAGAATTTTTTTTTCATATATGGCTAGGCCTCAAGTTCCAATGTATTTAAATCAATCACTGTCCACCAGTAAAGGCATAACCCTGTATCACTTGAAAACAAAATTTGTTGACTTCAGGTCTCTTTGTCAGATTTTGAGAAAAAGTTTGAGTATTTCTCCCAACTCAGCATGTATAGGCACATATTTCAACAGAACACTTTGGAGACACTTTAATATGTATAATTTACTGGTTTAATTTAGAAAAACAATACCAAATAGAATAGGAGTTTATTTGGAAGTTGCATAAGGTAAGGCAAACTATCAACAAAGTCAAGGCCAATTTGCTGCCATTTGGTGAATAAAGTGACTGGAGTTACTATGTAAGAAACCCAACTGAGTATGAGAGAAAAAAACCTTATTTTTAGGTTTTTGTTTCAGAGTTCTGAAAATTAATCCTCATTCTCATTTAGGAGATACTCATGTAATAACATAAAGGCTCATAGTCCTTGGGGAAGTGCCATGAACAGTGCTTCCCATTACATCAGAGATTGAGCTGTCTGTACACTGAAATCAATACATCTAAGAGCGTGATTCGGTATATCCCACTTCTCAGCTGTGATTCATCATTACAAGTCATTTTGCTTTCAAAGACTTTTTTCCCCTAGTCTTACTGCCCTGAGCAACCAAAAATACCTGCTTTAGGAGAACAGCACTTTATTAAATTCTTTTTCCATTGAGAAACCAGGAGCTGTTTACCTATTTCTTTTTCAAAATGGTCTGCAGAAACTTTAGAAGAAATTAAGACAATCAGGATATGTCCCTAATTTATTCTTTTTCCAACCACTGCTAACAATGTTAGCAGAGAATTCACAATGTAGGAGAGATATTTGCAGAAATAATGGCCAAAGGATGAATGTGAGAGGGAGACAGAGATAAAAGCTTGCAATAACAACCAGTGAGATTGATCTCATCTAATTCCAGCCTTGTAAGAATTAGGTTTCTGGGCTAATCTATTTGTCTAAGCTCTTCCTGCAGTCAGAAGGAGCAAAGAATCACCTTATGGAAGTGGTTTAACCATTGATAATTAGCGATAGTATTCAACAATTCAGCTCCAGATTACACCACCAGGTATGAATTTTATGATGACCTGAGTCAACATTTATTTTTATTGATTTAGTTGAATTATAGTCTATTGATAGATAATGAAAGTTTAAGAAAGAGCATACCTGCAGACAGCTATGTGTAAACACCTCAATTTGAGTGTATTAATTCTGAATTGAATATCTTCAAGTTTGGGAAGCAGGTAAAGAGAATCATTGCAGAGACCTCCCTTGTCAACAGATCTGTCATGTGCTGCCATCTATGTATTCTTAATTCACCATGAATGCAAGACAAATGTATTATCCCAAGTTTCAGTGAAAGAAATTTAATCTAATGCACATTTGAGACAGGTTAGTAATACACCCAGGGCTGGATACCTCAGTGCAATAGATTTTCTCCAGTCCATCAAACCATGCTAAGGAGGTCAGTGGTGACAGCCAGCATTTCACTAGGGGCAGATATTGCCTGACAAATTCAGTGATGGGGTTACAGCATTGGTGGATAAGGGAAGAGGAACTGATGTCAGCTACCTTTACTTGTGCAAAGCATTTGACAATGTCCTGCACAGCATTCTTGTCTGTAAAATGGAGAGACGTGGATTTGATGGATGAACCACTAGCAGATAAGGAATTGGCTGGATGGTTTTGCTCGAAGAGTTGTGATCAACAGTTCAATGTCCAAGTGGAGACAAGTGACAAGTTGCATTCCTCAGGGCTGCACTGAGGAGCACCTGGGATACATTAAGCACCTGCTGCTTAACATCTTTGTCATTGATATGGACAATGGGATCAAGTTCACTGTCAACAAATTTGCTGATGATACCAAGCTGTGTGGTGCAGTTGACATGCTGGAGTGAAGGGATGCTATTCAGAGGGACAGTCCTTCAGTGTCTATATCACAATCATTGAGAACTTTATGATTGCTCAGGAGCCTGGATATAACACAGCGCATATTTAAAAAAAAACAACAAACCAAACAAAACAACAACAACAAAAAAAGCCATCAAATAAGTTAATTTCTGTTTTTACCAATGAACAGTTTTCAAAATCAGTCCTTTTGTGCAGAAAACTTCACTGACCCTCTATCAGGCAACTAAAAGTTTTACTCATATATTTCAACTTTGGTGAGGTTATACAGCTCGATTATTTTCCTATAAATAATTTTAACTTTACAGAGAAAAAATATAAGTAAACCATTTATTGAATTATATATTCATACATGTCACTCTGCATTTGTTGGTAGAAGCAACATCTTTGACAGTTGTGATGTTTCAATGTACACTACCAAATATGTTGATGCATCATTTAGAATTTTAGTTTGTGAAATACTTAACTGGATAGGAGCCTATGAACACTATAGTACATAATCATGTAAACATGGAAATTTTACCACACCTGCATGTAGGGCTGCAATTCAGTTGCCTAAGCATTTCCTGCTTTATTTGATACTTGGAGTATTCTGTTTGGTTTCAGTCGCTGTTGCAGATGGATGTGGGACTCTTAACTTCTGTGTCATCTCTGTTGGCTCCATGAGGATACCTCAGATAATCTTCATCATCTTCGTATAGATACTTGAATCATTCCTGAAATATCTAAAAGCTGTCCTTTGAAATCTAGTATAATTACCCTTTTTATAGTCAGTGGAGAGAAAAATATACTTACAGATGGTGACTCAGGTAACTAACTCATCTTGTACACCTATTTTATGATTCTATGAATCATTTCATGGAGATAGCTCTTATACTCGATTGCATATAAAGGGAGTGACTGAGTTAGACATCTAACTTTTTAGACATGGTTGTTGGGTGAGATGAGTCTTTTATGTACTCACAACTAACACTATAACTTAGTATCATAGTATAAATATATGTTGGCTCATTATTTTTGGTCTAAAAAACACTGTCACAGAATGGTAGGGGTTGGAAGGGACCTCTAAAGATCAGCTAGTCCAACCCCCCTGACAGAGCAGGATCTCTTAGAGTAGATCACACAGGAACACACTATAGTGAGCTTGATTTTTCAACTAATTTTAATAACCGTTGAATCAATCTTAGACTGAAAATTCTGGGGAAATAAAAGGATAAAAGTCTGAGAATGGAAAATGATTTTGTAAATGGAAAAAACAAAACAGGAAACACTGAAAGTAAAAGTACATAAGCTGTTTGGTTTTGCAGTCCTAAATTTCATAATTCTAGAATAGGAAGTAAGTTTTCTTTTTTTCTTCTAAAGTCTTACAGTGCCTCCATGTTTGCTATTGTTCTGTCAACAAGAGATTCTGAAAAAAAAGTCTTGGACAATGCATGTCTACACTCTAGCAACAGAAGTTTGTGCAGGAAAATCAGGTCATGAATCCACAGCAGAGTGTGTAAGAATGAGCTCAAACTAACTATTGCAAAGCCTGCCCAGCTGTTTCTGATCTATGCTGCTATGAGTTACCCAAAGGCAAAAGAGGGATTTGACTTTTGTCTATAGGTATGTATATATGGAACAGAAATCTGCTAATAGAAAGCTCTCCAAATCTATCAGGCAAGGTTATAACAAAATCTAAAGATTACTGTCTGAGATAACTAAAGTTTGGATTATGATGTAAGGCATGAGAGCATTAGATACTAGAAAAACTTTAGATAAAACATGAAAATTCAGGAAAACCTGGTGGCCATTGATATGTAAGATCAGAGCAGAGAATCACAGTGGCCTTTGCAATCTTGGACACTCTAGAACCAGAGATTACATCATGATTGAAATAGAAAATGTATCCAGCAAGGTCATTGCTGATACTGGTAGCACTCATTGCTTTTTCTCTGTGAGACTCACAGATAATCAGTTTTATCGCTAATGACAAGAGGTAGAAATCCAGAAGACAACTATACTGTTAGTATTCCTTATAACCTCTCCAGAGATTATAATTGTCACACTTGCTGCTGTGGTATATTAAAGTCATGATGTTCTCTCTTCTCAAGTTTCTTGTAGAAGAAAACCAATTCCTGTTCAAAGCTGAATAGGCCAGAATTTTAAGTGCTCATTAGATTCTGTACACTTGATATCTCAAGCAGCTTCTGGTAGCTTGATGTAGGATCATTCTATTCATCTGACTCCTTCCTTCCTTTCTTGCTAGCAGGAAAAGTCTTCTTCACTTTAGATTTACTCTAGTTCTGACTCCTGTTTCTTATTTTTATATTGAGTCTTGACAACAACTGGAACAAAATGAAACGTCTTAAGAGCCTGAGTGTCAGAAATCTTTATCTCTTTACATGGCCATGCATTCCACCCCTGATGCAGCTAGAAGAGGCCATGTGGCATCTATGGCCTCCTGAGTCCATCTGGCTTTGTTGTAGCAAGTTACACTGCTGGCCTGATAGAAAGACTTCATAAGTAGAAATGATTTGAGGGTAGCATTCTAGAAATTCAGCTTTAAATTGTTTGGTTTTATGTTCACTGCTAAACTGGAAGTGTTTCTTAACTAAGCAGACATGGGTTTATGAGCATACTATTGCATTGCGATGTATTACTTTCTTAACTTCCTTCATAATGTCCAATAAATTCAGGAGGTCAGTGCATAATTAGTAATAGTTTTTTTGATACATATGTTTCAGGTGAAGATGTTTTTAAACATTACAGATAGAGATTACACAGTCAGACAATTTTACTAATACAGCTGCCATAAAGGACGAGTCAGAAGTGACCATAAAGCCCACTAAGATCTAATTTACCCAGCAGATTTAATGACAGAAAGCACTAACCAGGAATTTGTTAGCATATGTGACTGGACAAACTTCTCCTGAATAAAAAGTACTTTTATCTTATTATATGGACAACCATTTATTTTTATCAACTGAGTTTGAACATACATTTTTTCCAACTTTCTGTCATTTCAGGTAGGAAAAAAAAAATAGATAATCACAAACTCACTCCTTTGATATTAGGAAACTATGCAAAGCCAAACTAATAACAAGTCTTCATTAATACTATGCAATAGCAGATTACTTGTCTTTATGCAGGCTAGCATGTGGTTTGTTAGCAAGTCTCAGTGATATTTTCTGAACGCAAAGAATTAGTAAGGGTCAGAAATCTAGTTCCATTGAAGATTAATATGTGTTAACTTGTTTATTAATCTTTTATGTTTATATGGTAAGTGTAAGTGCATGGGTACACATTAATTTGTAGCATTTGCAGTAAATTTAGAACAGTGCTGTTACAATCTCATTCTCCAGGTATTTCTGAAGAAAGAACTGAAAACAGGTACTATTTTCAAGGGTTCTTATTAAAGAGATTTTATTGATTGCTGTCTGTATCTTTAATAAAGATACTGAACAGTTCCAGTTGCAACATAACACCACTTGATAATGTTTTTCATTTTAATATTGAATCACTGACTGCAACTCTTTGTATGTCGCCATCCAGCCACTTTCTTATCCATCAAACAGTCCATCCATCAGTTCTGTCTCCTCTGTCAGAGACAA
This sequence comes from Chloroceryle amazona, assembly GCA_027560015.1. NCBI lineage: Eukaryota > Metazoa > Chordata > Aves > Coraciiformes > Cerylidae > Chloroceryle > Chloroceryle amazona. Next base: position 40,400 of record JANHFX010002954.1, read on the forward strand.
GGAGGTTGTGTGGGACCATGCCAAAGACCTTACAGAGGTCCAGTTAAATGACACCATTTTCTCTTCCTTAGCCACCAATGCAGTCACCTTTAATGCAAAATGTCTTTTCTTTTAAAAACATCTCCATGACTTTCTGAAACTTAATGAAACAATCAACATCTTTATAATTTCCTTACTTTTCTGATTTTAAATTGCTATTTATTTCGTTTATTTTAACCAAAAATTATGCAAAATGATTCATTTATATTAGTCTTTATTTTCTTACTCCTACTTTCAGGAAGAGACCCCTTATTTTTTAGGAGCAGAATATTTCTTCAGATTTGGAAGTAATTTCTTTATTTCTCTTTTCTATATACAATTTCATGAGGTATTGTGGGGAAAATATACATTGAATTGGTGTGCTACAATATGGCAAAAATTATCATTTGTGAACTTTTAAAGAAATAATTTCCTTAAAATTCCTTAATTTCTTTTGCCTCATCCTATGTAATTTTATTCACAAACTGAAAACAGCATTATCACACTAGAAACAATGAGCCACCAAATGAAAGCAAATAAAGGATGAAGAATTAAACTATCTGCCAAGTAGAACAGATCTGCTAATTAGTCCAAAAATCTTGTCTTTAGCTCCTGAAGAACATATGTACAAAAATCTCAATTCATTCTCAAACTTTAACTGTTGGTGGTATAGTTGGGTTTTTTTATTTATTTTTTTTTTTATTTCTGCATCATCTGTTTCAAATCATCTATAAACCTAGGTCACCTGGGAGGCCAAGCAGAAACAGAACTTTACTCTTAAGATTTAAACATCTATGGTTTTGTCTTCTAACACTGGAACCAAGTGGAGTTTTGTTTTTGACTTGGACAAACTACCTTCTTTGTTGGAAAGATGCTTGTGTACATTTCTAGTGTCAGAGGTTATATGAGATATGGGTCAGTGGAAATTTGAACTAATGGTCTTTCAGTTCCTTATTCTTTTGCTTTGTCTATCACATTTGTTTAATTTAGAGTTTATGACTCAGATCCTCAACTGGGATATGGACCAGTAAATACAAATGCAAAACCATGGAATTAACTCTGCATTTAAATAGCTGATAGTCTGGTTCGTGCTTCAGCTTTCACTAGACATTCTTTCACATTAAACAAAGAAACTAGATTCACTATCCTCTAGCTTCTAGACACATCGGAAAAAAATGAGAAAGCACAAATGTGTGGTGTTGAAAGATCATATTGCTCCATTCATCTTCATGGGTCAAAAATAAACGAGTACTCTGCAGTTCACAGCTGAACCAGGAAGAGAAATCACATGGAAGACGTATTCTGTAATGAACAGCCTCCTCATTGTCGGTCCAAATATTTTGCTAACATAGAGGTAAAAATTCAGGTAAGTTTCAGATATAGGAATACTGTGTTCCTGTATCTGTTGCATGACTGAGAAAGGAGAACTCTGTAGTGTGCACCAAATGCCAAAGGCACAAAATGTACATCTACGTAGTAACACTCAGACACGTTGAAGATTTGTGAGGGTATATTGAGGTACACGTGGCTCCACTTGCCCCAGCCTTTGCCAGCCCATGTTTGTCTGACTCATCCTGGAAGATGGATATATATTAAGGCATAGGATCAGTTCAGGGAAGATTTGTTCCATTTAACCATATCCATAATGTAGCCCAAAGGTCAAATGTGTACTCCAAGATCTTCCTGAAGGGTGATGGGAGCTTTGTGCTGAAGCTGTTGATTACATCAAGAGCTGAATTATGATCTTATGATAGACCTCTCCAACAGCTGGAGTTAAAATCAGCAGGGCTTTGGAGAATGCTACAGATGAACCTGGTATTAAAAAGATGGCAGCACTTCTTTGATGCAGATTGTTACAGATGGTTTTCTAAAGTGGCTGATCTGGGAAAAAGCAGGAAAGCTTTTTGGCACAGCATTTACAAATCTGTAGATTTGAGGTAGATGCTCATGGTTCACCAGGCTATTGAAAAGATGCTTGAAGGTGCCTTCAAGAGGTCATTTAATGGGCGTACTCCACTTGGAAGGGGAAGAGGGGTGTAGAAAAGATATATGATCCTCTGCCTGTTGTCTGAGTAAGCCATGTACAAGATGTCTCTGACCTGATAATATATTAGGCACTTCAGTACTAAACCTCTGCTAATGAGAGCAGAAGAGCCATAGTCTGTGTATACATGCCCAAATAAGCCACTATTTCTGTTGAGGGGCTATTGACATTTTGCTAATTCCTTGTTGCCTGTGTTTTCTTTCACCTTAATATAAATTGGGTTTGGTTTGGGTTTTCTTGTTTGTTTTATTATATGCACAGAATTATAGACTCCTTGAGAACAGGAAAGTATTGACTACCTTTGGCCTTCAGAGGAAGGGTTTCTTTTTCCCAGGTGCTTGTGAATGAATACTCATCTGGTTTTGCTTTTTAATTTTACAAAGAACTCATAGATTTTGAACCTGACCCTTCCTGTTGCTGACAAAACTTGGCAGAAATGTTCCAGTGATATAATACAGAAATGCAATGCTTAGTTGTGCCTCTCCCTGTGATGTAATGCACCTACAGTGACCTTACAGAGAGTGACTCATAATACAGAGTTGTCATAGACTTAAAGAAAAACAGGACTGCTTTTATCTGAAGGGAAGTAGAAGCAAGTAATTGTATGGCAAGTGCAACCATCTTCCTGCATCCAAGAGGGACAATAAAAATTAGACTAGTAGGTTTGCTTTGTCAAGAGAGGAAGCCTCAGTCATTTAATTTCATTTGTAGCAAAGTATGTGTTTTAAGCAAGTTATATTGGGTTTAAACAGAAGTTGCTCTGTTGTGTCTACAGTGAACTGGAGAATGGGGTTAGTATCAGAGGCAGAGGAAGAAAATGCAGTCTTTAGAGGTAAGGAGAAGGATATGAAAGTAAATACCCCATATTCAGGAGAATAAAAGTTAATAACTCTACCCCTAAAACCATTCATGGAAATTGGGCAACATGAAAGTGAAGTAAACATTAATAATTCTATAATTAAAATTTTCAGGTCCTAATGTTATTGATTAGAGTATTGATTATTGAATGATGAAGAAAACTAAAAGTCATTCAACTGAAGGTACAATTCAGGATCAGAATTTCAGAGGAAAAGCTCTGAATACAATTTCCTTTACACTAATTTCTTTTTGTATACTTTTTGTGGTGGTTTTAATTATATATATATATATATAAAAGTAAACATAATTAAAAGTGTGAACAATAAGGTTATGTGTGTGAGTAAAACTAGATCATAGTATAAATGAAAATAAAGATGGATTAGACGATATAGAACATTATTTCTGAAACAAAAAATAATTACACACTTATGTAAATCTCTGATACAAGAACAAATTAACTGAAAGTATATCTTATCTGGAGGACTCAGCATGCTATCTTAACTTCCTTAGGTTATTGTATTATACTTAATCTGTAATTACATTGGCTCATACTATTTTTTTTTTTCCTTAATATTGTGTATCACACACCAAATCTGTCGTTATAGTCACACATATCTAAATGCAAAAATGCTTCCAAGGATATTTCTTTAGAAGTCCATGAAAATGATCAGTAAACACCCCCCACAGGTGTGCTACTGCCAATTTCTACTCTTAATTTTTATCAAGGTCTTTGGATTTCCTTTCTCATGATAAAGATACTAGCTTCCTCTATTTCTGTTTCCCTGTCTAGTTTTCCTATGTTACTCAAATTTCTTTATCTTTCCCTGTCTGGAACCACAATATGACCTACTCCCGGTTCTGCTCAGTCTTCTTCACCAAATATACATCAATGTACCTTTGAATTGCTTCTTCTAATGGAGCTGAATTGCTTGCAGATGAAAAGACAGAAATTTCACTTATATGTAATGTGAAAATTTAATTTCTTTGAATAGTGAGTATGTCAGTTTTCTGTGGGTGAATCTGTGGAGTTCTGAAATGGCAAGATTTATTTGCTGAGAATTGAAACCTGCTTTTAATGTCTCTGAAGATAACTTTCCTAACTTCTGTATATGTAAATATAATTTCTTCATCTGGGATTGCTTTTCTCTGGATATTTTGATGGAATGACTTGTGCTCAGGATTCTGCAAATCCTGAATGTCAAACTGTGAGTAGAGTGAGTGACAGAAGATAATGCTAGAAGGAATTGTTTCCTAAACTAGATGTTTTTAAAGGGTTATTTTTCATCAGTGCCAGGTTTCTAACTGATAGATAATGGAACCTCACACACAGCTGTGTGATCTGGTTGTGAGGCAGTGCATGGGTAGGAAGGAACAGCTAGTAAGAAGAGAGGGAGAGAGTAGTATGTCATCTACATGCACTAGCCCTACTGTTGAAGGAAATTGCATTCAACAATACCTTGGTACTTCTTAGAGTGGGCAGCTTCCCTAACAGTGCACATGACAATTTACTTATTGCTGTGTTTCCTGAGTTTATTCCATCCCTATCTTTTTTCACTTAAAATGTTTTCAAGATTCAGCTTATGAATGAGGAATCATTGCTTGAAAAAAAGGTAACTTGTTACTCAAATTCCTGGTGAGGGAATCCAAGATTTTTTGCATTTGCTGAACAATCACAATTTATAATAAAGTACATTTAAAAATTTTGTTTGGTTTGTTTGATTTATGATTAAGTCTATTAAAGAATTCAATGCAGTCTTGAAGCACTAATGAAGAACTGGAAGACGGAATATACAAGACCACTAAGCTGGTATGGTATAATGCTTTCATTTCAAGTGACTTTTAAAAATTGGAAAGTTGAACATACCTAACCACTTGTCCATTTATGTTTATAAATCTAATGAATCACATTACAACTTTGTTCAAATTTCAACTCTAATTAAATACAAAAGTGAGTGTTTTGTTTTACTGGAAGCAGAAGCTTTTTCATACATTATCATAGAGGAATTCCCAACTGTAAGCTCTGAGTTTATACTTTTTTTTTTACATAGAAACTCTGCATGAATTAAAGATGAAAGTACTTGATAAAATTTGCTGACAAAGCCAGTCTTGGAGGGATCACAAGCACCTTGGGGGACTTATAATGATTTTGATAAATTGGAGAAGTAGTCTAAAAAAGTAATAGTAAAATCAGTACAAACATATTACTGAAAAAACTCAGTTACAAAGTATAGTCTAATAAAACACATCATAATAACTCCTTCTTTTTAAAGAATCTGAAGATTACAAATGAAACGGAAGGAAAGAAGGTAGGCTTTATAACTGGACTTACAAATGAAGTCAAGGATAAGCTTTACTATAAGAAAATACCTATGCTAGAAATATTTTTAGGCACCCTAACCTCAAACCTGTTATTTATTAAACTAAAACCTTTCAGAAAGCTCTAAAATGGAAATCTAAAATGAATTGTAGAAAAAGGTCTAAATCAGATATAAATATCTACTGTTGTGTGTGTGTCACAAGGAAAAGTATTTATGTTCTAATGAGGATTATGCAGAGAAATTCTTGTGGCAATATTGATTGCTCTTGTGTCAGCTAAATTTTAAGATGAACAAGACTCACATAAGTTAGCCTTGGCTAGCAGCCAAACTTCTGCCCAGTTGCTGTCTCACTTCCTCAGTAGGATGGGGGAAGAAAATAGGGTAAGAGAGCTCGTGGATTCCAGCTGGAACTAGCTGCGGCCAGCATGGGGCAGCCCCAGACTTTCCTCACCAAGACTGCCCCTGCAGCCCCCACTGCCAGTGCCTCAGCACCAGCAACAGTACATGTACATATATGTACACACTCAACAAACTAACTGCAATTTCTGTAACAAACACTAAAATGAGGATCATCTTGCTGTTTTTTTATTATTTATCTTTTATCCTTCATCCTTTTTTTCTCCATTAAAAAAAAATAAATAAATATTTAATGAGAGGATAAGGTCATATTTAGCTCTGTTACTGGGTCTACTTGGTGAGTGTCCAGAGAATAGGAGATTTAAGGCAAGGAAATAGTTGAATGGTTTCAATATATAAAAAGTTTCCCTTCAAGAAATCATCAAATATCTTGATATTCACCTGCCTTTCTTGAGAAGAAAGCCTCAGTGTGGTGGTTGAAAACATAGGCAAAATATGTCCCTTATCATTTTATCTAACACATGCATAATCCTTTTAAACACAATTTCAATACCACAGATAGATGGCCACCCTTTATTAAAGCAGAGAGAGTAGTTTGACACCGCATCCTTTTAAAATCTCTGTATTTACCATCTCCATTGCACATCCATTGTACATACCCCATCCCTAGGAAACATTCAAGGTCAGGTTGGACAGGGCTTTGGGCAACCTGATCTAGTTGAAGATGTCCCTGCTTTCACTGAAAGAGGATTAGACTAGATGACCTTTAAAGGTCCCTTCCAACCCAAACCATTCTATGACTCTATGATTCTAGTATATTATTTTTTAATAATAGTAATAAAATAAGACTTGAATAAATTATTTCCTTTTCTTCAACTCAAGTTCCTTACATGCATTTCTTTGCATAAAAAGTAGGGGATCCAAACATCTGCTGAGATACAGAGCTTAGTCACTAGAATTTATGTCTGTTTCTAGGGGTAACTGATTTAATTCTTACTTGTTCTAACTTTTTTCATTCTTAACCAGATCTGGCTGTGTTTTTTTCTAGAGAATGTATCTAATCAAAGGAAAGAGACACTTCCTGGGTACTTCTGAGCAATTCACAGTACCAAGTTTGCTGTACAATAACCAGAAGTGAGGCAAGGATAGAAGGCCATGACCCTTCAAAGCACTTCATGCTATATTAGCAGGGACTAACCATCTAGCCATTAAACAGGACATTATAAAGATTGTTCTATTTCCCATTAATTTCATAAGCCTCACACTGAGTTATCTGTGAATGCATGTGTATCACTTACAGTCACTTTTCTTAATAAATGATTCATATTTAATGGGAATAAGTATTGCTGCAAGTTTGTAATATGATTTTTTTTCACTGCAATTTCCTTCTCACTGTTCTTTCAAAACACTTAATCTTCCGTGCTAATAATTAGCAAATTCTTGTTAGCTGAAGGGGAAATCATATCTTACAGCATTTGCACCAGATAAACCAGATCCATTATAACCCATCTCAGTACTATATTTTGCAGGACATGGGAAATGAATTCCCAAAGCATAAAACTATGCATTATTTTTTTTATCCTGAGACTAAAAAATTGAATCACCTGATCTCCTACTGTAAATATTTTCATTTGTCTTTAGTAGCACTCTGGCTTAAATGGTGGATCTGCCGTTGAACTTCATCATAAATAATGTACAGTACCTGGGGCAGTTTATGCCCTCAGATATGCATGTGCACCTTCTCAACATATGTATTTTACATATAAATTGGAGAATGTGGTTTAGTCAGTAATGCTTTAATTTAATTAATTCTGTGATAACCAATGACTGTCTCCTAATATTAATCTGCTTGTGATAGACTTCAGTACAAGCCAACGAAAGATGTGAATGAACCAACAAATAAGTGTGGAAACAAAAAATTGCAGAAGTCCTGAGGTTTTTTAACCTTGGGCCTCTGGAGACCATTAAGTCTTACCACTTGCTCAGAGCAGGGTCACCTAGAACAGGGCCATTTCTGGTCTAGCTCTGAACATTTCCAAGGATGGAGACTCCACAGCAACCTGTGCCAAAGTTTGACCACCCTCACTGTAAAAAGGTTTTTCTTATGTTCATACAGGATGTCCTATGTTTCAGTCTGTGTCCCTTGCCACTTGCCCTGTCAATAGGCATTACCAAGAAAAGCCCACTGACAGTGGAACCGAAGTGGAATACACACTGTTAGAAATACATATTCAGATTCAGACCTGTCAATCCAGTTTCAGAACTAATGAAACTGTAATCCATAAGATTATGTGGTAGTGTCTGCAGAAAGTACATTACTGTATATGTACAGCAAATATGCTTCATTACATTAACAAATCATGCAATCAGTTGCTACAAGAGAATGTATACTTTGTTTACTATGTGCTTCCTGCTTAATCCTGGGATGACTGGGTAGTGGGTGGATGAACTTGTCCCCTAACACCCAGTTCACACCTTCTTCCACTGCTTTTGCTGAGAAATGAACCCTGCTGACTTGCATATTGAGTGCCAGGGTCATGGTTTAGATCCAGCTAGGAGCTGAGTGCCACATGACAACTCACTCACTGTTCCTCCCTCCCCACTCCCTGAATGGGAAGAAGGAGAGGAAGAAAAATACAAAACCCAGTGGGTTGAGATAAGGAGAATTTAATAGAACACAAAATGAGAAGTAGCAACAGTAATAATAATGAAATAATATACAAAATGAGTGATACAGAACTAATGAGTGTCCTGGTTTGGTTGAAAACAGAACTAATTCTGTTCAGTGATTTTACTTTTCAGTTCAGTACTTCTAACTGCACTTTCTGAAGTTAGCAGCATGTTTTCACAGATGGTGTCTGCTGCTGGCAGTGATAACACCCCATGGTTAGAGTTACTACCAAGGATTGGTGTGCAGACCAAGGCCACTG
>JANHFX010002954.1:62297-72310 GCA_027560015.1 Chloroceryle amazona
ACATGGGCTGTTATCACTGCTGGCAGCAGACACTGCAAAAACATGCTGCTAACTTCAGACAGTGCTGTTAGTTAGAAATACTGAACTGAAAAGTAAAATCACTGAACAGAATTAGTCCTGTTTTCACCCAAACCAGGACAATGGTTCTTATCTGTGACCTCAAATTACTTGACTCTCACTCATATTCTGCCTTAAATAACATGGGGTTTTATGTTTAGTGTAATAATTAATATGTAGTTAGTTCCTATTATTATAAATGCAAACAAAACACTCAGCTCCTTCTCAGCTTGGGCAAGGACAGAAATACAGTGATGCATATTTTTTTTCTTATTAAATGAAAGTGATTCGTAAGATTTAGAATTATGTAATGCCAAAGTGAAGAAAAGTGCATTCAGCATGTAAGCACCTTTCTAATCCTACCCTGGATTAATTTTTTTTTTGCATCAATGAAGATAAAATCTAATTTTGCTGAAATCAGATGAGTTCTTGTCAGGTATATGGGTTGCCATAAAGCACAAAGAAAGGTGTTATGTCCTCCAGACTACCACAGTTTTAGTATTTAGTATTTGACATGATGCAGCAGAGTAAGAATGAAAGCAGTTACCCTTCACAGTGTCCACAGTCAGGATTAGGTGATTGAATGCTACACTTTTCATAGCAAAACTGAATGAGAGAGATCTGACAGAGTGATGTTTTTTAATCTCCACAAAAATATTTTCAAATATGCTTTCTAAGATTTAAAGAGAAATCATGGCAAAATTGTAATCTAAACAGAAGAAATGCTGGCAACATACAATTTTAAACAAAATTGCTCTCCTGCTTTTCAAGCTTGTCCATGATATATGAGTCCTGGACTTGTATTAGCATCTCACTGTGTTGGTGCAGACCTTTGAAGGTTATTCAGGGAAGGAACGAAATTACTAGGTAGTTTGGCTGTGAAAGATGCTTCTGCTTTCCTTTTCATGGTAATTTCACAGAGAATGTTCGATAAAAGGATGCTATAAATGTAGGTGCTGGAGTGAAAGGAAGCAGTGCAAATCCTTTTTTTTTTTTCCAGAATATTTATGTGCTAGAACTGTGGTGCCCAAGAAAATGAGGGCTTTGGAATGCAGCAGAAGCTAACAATCACAGCCTGACCTGTACTGACTCTTTGGGGGAAAATGAGAAGATGGTAGTAGACCCAGCATCAGAATAGGGCAGAGGGAAGAGGAAGCACTGAACCCAGTGACGTAAAGAGTAATAACTTTCAGTACTCTCAGATATGAAGTTACAAAATCTTGGATTCTGTTGTTGTTGGGGCTCAGCCGTTAATATTAGTATATTAACAGAAGCCAGGGGACTTCTTTTTTTATGTTCTATCTGAATATTTAAGAAAAACTTCAGGGCCTAATGCACTCTGAGTCTTCCAGACTAGCAAGATTACTGATACATACAGAAGCTAATGAAATCTCAAAAGTAAATTACCTGTGTACTGAAGCAGAGGTAGTTATGAAAACTAAAGCCTTCTCTGTTAGTAGTGATTTTCTCTGGGAGAATCTCTAATTGCTATGTTGAGCAATTCTGTGATGTGGTTACGTCTAACATATGTTGGCTTCAACAATTAAGACTTTTCTACTTGTGTTTCTGGTACCTGGGAAAGTTGACTGAGTCTAAGCAACTGTTTTTTAATTTGATTATATATCAAGATATTAATGGTTCAGATGTTTATTTGATATTTAAATTTGTTTATACTTGGGACATATCCAAGATGCAGTGGCAACATGGCAAGTTTAATTAATTTCAAATTTCCAGCTTATTTCCTCTGTTGACGCTCGGCCTGATGTTACAAGTAATGTACTGTGTTGTTCTTGGAACCCAGAAATAGCTAATGTATCTGATACTTGTCTGCTTCTACTTTATTTTCCCTCACTATTCTCAAATATAAACTGTCTGAGTCTTTCAGAGGCATGAGTTCAAATCCAGCCTTACAGTAACACCATTTGCAGTATGTCAAGATTTGCCCAACATTGTTCTCTGAAATACTTTGTTTGGATGTTTGGAGTCAAAATGATCTCTGCTTCATATTATCTTGATTAATAAATATGTAACTGTAATATAATTGAGAGTAAGGCTTCTATCTAGAGCAAGTTATACACATGCATTCCATTTCTATAGCTTGTAATTATCCAACAAGCAATTCTGCAGTCACTGTCATCACTTCATTACATTATTCTGTGGGTTTTTTTTACATGGGATGAATAATAATGACAACTGATTTTTGGTTTTTTTTTTGTTAATTAATTAGCAAGTAATGTTTTCATGTAAATGGTTTTTTCCTACTTAGCCAACTCTATAGATGGTCAGGCCATATTAATAAAATTAATTATTTGCAATTTTGCCCATTATTTCATTAATAATTTATCTGGAAGTAATTGGTCCAGTTCCTCAGATGCTTTTAATCAGAAGTGCTCTATTGGAACCCGGAGAATTTTGCTGAATAAAACCAGCTGAAAATTTGACCCATATGCTTCCACAGTGGCCTGAGTGTTGAACATAGGCTTTAATACGATATTAATTTGTATAAGCGAAGACTGCTTTACTTTTTACCTTGTCTTAATTTTATTAACATGAGCACTTTCAGGACCTTAATGATATCTTAACAGTATAGCATTCAAGTTGATTTAGTTGGCTGAATTTTGAAAATCTTCTCAACAAAGCATCAGTTGCTCAAGAAAATACACACTTCTAAGAAAAACAGACAAAGCATGATTTTTTAAAGTGATATAAGAATAATCCCTTCTATATACTGATCATGACAGTGCCAATCATAAGTGCTATACTCTGTTTCTGCTCTTCTTTCTCTACGTACTATTGCAATTACAAGATTCACAGTCAAAATAACATATGCCTTCCCATGGCACCATAAGGAGGAACATTAGAATTGAGAAAGAAGTGTCTTTATCCCAAATGTCTTTATTCTACAGTAACAAATACAGTCACTGAGCAGCAGCTCCTGTGGATAGTAGGTGGATCTACATCTCAGCATGTGCATTATGTAATGAAAATGAGCATGCCATTCAGAAGGGATCACAAAATTGAGATTGTGAGGTTTCTGCATAATGCTCTAACTTGTAAGCAGACCAGCAAAAGGAAAGGACATCTGAATTGTGTAGATTTCTGTTGTATTGTAAAAGCCTTTCAAACAAAAGTGGAAAAGTAAATAGTTTAAGAGGAGTTAAAGGTTATTTCTGACCAAAAGTTTTGGAATAAAACATAATGTTCTCCCTCATTAAATTTCAAGAAATGTTCTCTCCCGTCCCTTCTATCAGAAACAACAATGGTGAAACTGAATTAAACTGCAGCATGGAGAACTGTTAACAGCATTTGTAAGGCCTCATTTTCACTTCAGCAGAAAGGACAATATGGAGATGTGGAGATTGAAAGTGACAGAATGTATTTATAAATGTACTTCCTCAGTTTTATTCAGGAGGTTGAGAACTAGTTTGTGGGGCTCTGTGTGAGCAGAGAGAGGAGGAAAGAGTAGGATTCCACAAGCAATTTTTTTCAGAGAGAACAGGTACCCAAGGTAACAAAGGTACCCAATTTCCACATTCCTTCCCATAACAGAAGCTTAGCACAAAATACCAGTACCATTCAATTGGTTTTGTCTGAGAGTGATCTGGTAAATATTGAATTACCTTTATATGGCTGACCAAAAGAAAAAATACCTGAAAGAAAAAGTCAGTCAAAATTCCTCAAAAGGATGCTCATGTATTATTGGAGAAAATGTTTATTTTCTTCTAATTATTCATATTGTTATGGTAATGCACTGCTTTTTGTGCCTTGACTGCATGTGCAACCCTTCATTTTTGGGCTGAAAGTGTCTGATATGATAGAAAAGTAAAACTTGGAGTAAGAGTAAATGAATTCAAATGTATTTGAAGAATTATTTCAATTTCTTTTGATAAATTAGAATTTAGCTAGTTTAACCTATTATTTCTTTGAAGTTCATATTTTGAATCGGTGTCCTACAACATATAATTTATAATATTCCATGTGTTTGGAATTATATGTTTATGATTTATTATATTCAATAAAATTTATAGTATTTAACATTTATGCTTCATATTCTGAGTGCCTATTTTCAGTCATATAGACTTTTTATTAAATTCAGTTCTACACCACTTCTGAATTTTAATTGCTTTTTTATCAGAGAAGTGGATTTCTTTCTTTATAATGAGACGGAACAGCTGAAGGACTTGGTGATTGCCAGTGTCACAGTTTACTATAAATTTCAGGTATAGCTCAGTTTAGTAATTTGTAAAGGAATACTTGTTTTGTTTTGTTTTGTTTTCTGCATATTACTTACCATTCATTAATTTATTTATGAATTATATTGATACCTAAACAAAACTCCTACTTCAAATGGGATGAAAGATAGAAAGAACTGAATAACCAGTTTTGTTGAATCTGCAAATGTTTTGCTTTTTTTTTCTTCAAGGATGTTTCCCTTCTCCTCTATGTTGGCATCTTTAAGGACAATCTTGTTTTAGTAAAAGAATAGTCCATTCCGATACTCAGGAAAATTATTATACGTGTCAGGACATCAGCTTGGGTAAACAGGAGGCTAAGAACATGGACGTGGGGACAGGATACAAAGAAGGAATAGAAAATCACTGTCTGGGCTTGCAGAGGTGGTGTTAGGAAAGCCAAAGCTTTTCTGCATTTGAATCTGGCAAGGGTTGTCATGGGCAACAAGAACTTCTACCTTTGCATTATAGTAAAGGGTGAACAAGAAAAATGTGAGGCCATTGCTGAATAAAGTGTATCATTTAATGACAGCGAGTGAAAATAAAGTCATACTTTCTGAGCCTTATTGTTCAGGCAATATACCTCTAAACTAGCAAAAGAGGAATGTTTCAACCATCTTCAAAAAGGGCAAGAAAATGAAGAACTACTTACTTTGGGAAAATCCTAAAACATACTCCCCACAAAAACATTTATAAGCATACAAAGGAGAAGATGATTGGTTGATTGGGTAATTAGTCAGCATGGATTTGTCAGGGTTCCCAAACACTCCTTGTAGGTTTAGATTGACAACTGCCATTGACTTTGAATGGCAAATGTACATGTGATTAGTCACACTGTGCATGCTCTCAGGCCAAGCATATAGGTTAGTATGTGACCTGCACCTTGCCCTTTGTGCTAAACATCACACAGAAATACATCTTCACTAGAAGTATTTTTGGTAGTTTGAAAATAATTTGGGAGCTTGGCCTTTGTGCCAAGTTGAATAGCTAATTTGTCAGAGCAAAGAAGTGCAAAAATCAAACATCACAACACATTCCCATTTAATGTCCATTATAATTTTGTTGTATCTATGAATCAGCTAGATAAATCAGGAAGAGTTTCGCTGATAGTAGCCTTGTATACAGCAGCAAGAACACATTGTTTTATTTTTCAAATGGTTTCATTGTCTCTGACCGTATCATTCTTCTTTCTTATTCTGTCAATGTTATTCCTGCATTTTGAGGTACGACATTTAAAATTAATCAGCTCAAGCTTTTCTGGTGTATTCTAATACAGTCTGCTCTTTCAGCTTTCTATTTTTAATGGAATTCCTTTTTTTAATAGAAATCCTTCATTTAGAAATTTCTTCCATCTAAACCCTAACTTTCATGTAAATACTAATAAAAGTGTAACAACTGTAGATAGCTTTAGATATCCTTCAGCTATAGACACACTTTAGAAAGAATTTATCTTTCAATATCAAAATTAATGTTTAGTAACTTTCCATTAAGAATTCAAGATTTTTTTAGTGAGTACACTTTCAATATATCTAACTCCTCTCTCTGTATACATAATCCTTAAGAAAAGTTGCTTTAGGCATATATATGTACTGTTTTAATAAAACACACTTCCTCATAACATAATGTCACATGTTTGTCACTTAGCAATTTTTATGAGCATCATCACTGGGAGTTTAACACGAATGTACTTAATGTTATAGAGGAATTACGTATTTCAGAGCTAGTAATGGTAGGAATTGCCTGCCAAGGCAAGAATCTCATTAGTGAGAGTTCACCAGGTGTTCATAAGGATATTTTCCATATGGGACAATGAGAAAATTAGAAAATTAGGGTTTTTTCATATGAAAAAGTTTTCTGCTTCTTTAATATTAATTAGGAGTGCAGGAGAACCCAGGTCCTTTTTTTTTTTTTTTCCCCTGTAAATAACAAGACACAATTTTCTTGCAAGGAAGAAACACCCCTTGTGAGAATATGATCCTGATTATTAATTTTAAGCAATGGATCACAATCAAAGCTCCCTAAAAAGGCCTTAATTCTTCTGGGTATTTACTTTTTTAAAAAGTTTTTGGAATTCAAAAAAGAAATAAAATTGCAATCAACTCTCATATACTTCCAGATAATTTTCTCCATCTAGCAAGAACTACTTTGCAAAGATATTGCCCAGCTTTGAACACCTTTTCAGAAGCAGAGATCAGAAAAATTCCAGTCATCCAGAATGTCAGCAATTCACATGGAAGATTGAAATTAATTGTAGCAGGTCAGAAATGCATCAACATAACTCATTTAGTGGATTGCAGTAATAAATGAATAAAGAGAGAACTATGGTGGGAAAAAGACATCTATATCAAATCATTTTAGGCAACTACAGATAACTCTAGGAAAATATATTACATTTCACAGTAATATAAACTGCATAAAATAGTTGTATCCAGCTGAGAAACTGATTCTGGAATAAATTCTATGATGCTACCTTTTTTTTTTTTCCCTTGTTTAAAGAAAAAAAGCACATGACAGTGGAGTGAAAGACTGCAATCCTCCCCAGAAGTCATATTGAAATTACCTTTAATTTGGAACTGCCACTAGAAATAACTGCAATTTTTACTTGACACTGAGTGCAATTTGACTTTACATGCATTAATTAACTTCACTCCAGTGGAATTCTGCCCACTTTAGTGGAACAGGTCTCAAGTTATTTCATTGCACTTTTAGCAAGTGAGAATTGTCCCAGTTACTCAAAAGTCATGAAACTTTTCATCATAACACATGCTCCATAAATAACTGATACAGTAGTTTGTAACTTTTCAGCCTCTATAAGTTTGGGTTTCTAAATTTCACCTTAGAAGTGCTACAAGTGTGCTACCTATAGGGAACTTGTTTTGTCTAATTACCTTCTGTAAGTGATTGAGAACCACTGACGGCATGATTACCAACATAGGATGTTGACATTTACCCTTTGCAAGGGCTGACTGAAATTTTTTGTGTTCTAACCAAAGTTACACATTGTTTTAGTACGAACAACTATATACTCTCCACTCTAGCCATCAGTAGTAAAGGTGTGCTGCTATCTGATGACATTTCCCATATTAAATGGTAGAGGCATTTTAGTCTATTTTAGAACAGTAGTCACTGCAGAAAGCATTGGTAGAGCTTCTAGAAGAATCAAGTCTATCAGAAGAGTTTAAAGGCTGCTTATTTGGTATATAAATTAGAGCACACAAAAGACAAGAACTGTAGGTTTTACCGTTCAGCAACAGCTGATCAATATTGAAAAATTAGGCGCAGAAAAAGTATCTGAAAGAATGCAATAATGAACTTCTTACCAAAGTATTTTGATTGCTGAGGGGTTTACAGATGGACTGTTTCTAAATTCCTTGGTAGACTTTAACAAAATAACTGCAGTATTGACAGTGTAAAAGCTAAGGATTTTACAAGATTTTCATGATCAGAATTAATTTGTTACCTGTATGTATTTTTCACTGTGAAAGATTTTACAAAAATATAATTATTCTTTTTCCTGTGTCTTTGTGATATCCTGCTGGTAGACCTGTAAATGTGCGAAAAATACAGAAAATGTCAAGGAATGTGAAATGTTTGTCTGTAGATCAGGTGGTTGTTCTGAAGTTGTATTGCATTTCTTTCTTTGACTCATGACTTTGCTACTTTAAAGAATTAACCTGATTTACCAGATTATTCAATATATTTTTCTCTGAAAAAGCTCTTCCTTGGAAACTTTCTGGGAAATTCTAAAAAACACTGGACTTTTAAATTAATAAAGGCATATAAACCCTATTAATTTGTAGTTTTGATGAGCAATGAAGAACAAGCCCTTCTACTGTGTTCTCAAGATTTAATTTCTTCAAAATATAGGAAAATATTAGAAAAAGTAAACCAGCATGTCCTATATGTCACTTTCTGTACAACAAAAAAATTATAATGTCAGCTTCTATGGCTATGAAGTCATCAACAGTGATACAACATTATGGATGTGTGCTGCTATGAGTTCAGCTAATATGTACAAGTGCCAAAGGAAGCCATGCAGAAGAGATGATTATACATGCAGTTGGTGACCAGTTATTAATTGTGAGCTCGTTTTGAATGAATTCCACACTTAGACTTCACCTTGTTCCAAAGGATGAATTTTCCTTCCAGTTATATTTTTGCTAGGTGGTCACTAATCTTAGACAAGCTTTTGACTTTGATTGTATATCCTTAACACAAATACACATGTATTCCATGCTGAAATCTAGACCAACATATATGACAGAAAATTCCTTGAGCACTTTTGTACACTTTGCTCAGAATATTTAACCTATCCTTAAAAAAAGCTATGCTGAGAATATATATTCTTGAATACAAGTATTACATTTTCATGTAACCTCAGACAATTTGACTTGTATGATTTTTTTTTTTTAATCTATCGGTAAGCTATTGATATTTAATGGAATAACACTATATGGGAGGAATGAAGTCCTAATTTTCAAGTAATAGAGGTAAAACTTGGGTCCATTAAAGTTCAATGACATTTTTCATTCAACTGAAGTGGAAGCAAACTTTTCCCAGTCTATCTCTTTTTTTGTTATGTAATTGTTACTGAATCAGCAAAGCTTGATACCTTAGTTTGTTTATGTTTAAATTGTTTACTGAATTCTTACCCCTTTCACTTGGGTGATACATGCCCAGTTAAGTTTGAACTTCCTTTAGAGGAAGCTGATATCCTTAAATAGCTCTCTCTAGACTGGTAGATTCTGTGTCTGGTTCATCATCAGATTGATATAGTTCTGTGTCTAGTCATTTGTTGTGACACAGCCTCACCTGAAACACGTCATCTCCATGGGCACGTGACTGAATGTCTTCATTAATCGTGACTTTGCATTAGTCAGACACTGAGGTCACCCTTACTAACAGCTAAATGTCAGCAGAGAAAATTCCATGGGCCTAATGGAACTTGCATTTAGAACAGCAATGTCTAAAAAAATTTTCTGATTCCTGATGTTATGGATTTTATGTGTCAGTAAAAACCCCCAGTATCCTTTAATGTGGTAGCTGCTGTTAAGAAATATTAAAAATTATCAGCATTTTAAAGCCTAGTGTTGAAAATGTACACAAAAAAAAAAAAAAAAAAAGAATCATGGAGAATTAGTTCTTGTGGATCAGAGAAAATATGCATGGATATTTGCAAATCTAGGGCACACCCATAAAAATGTTTTCTATTTTGGAATTAGTGTCTCAACTATATTAATTATGCCAGTTAAAATGGGACTCATACATTCAACACATATTTCTTTAATATATAAATTTAGAAAAAATACAGTAACTCGCCATTTATTACACTAGCAAAACCCTTTATATTGGTGCCAGGAATAACTGCACATTTTAAGTGAGAGAAAAAAAGGAATGTTTTTTGCTATGTAAATAATAGATAAAGAACAACAAAAAAGCATAATCCAGCTATCTTCTCTCCAGGGAAAAATAACCCCCTATAAGGTAAATTTGTGTAGAAAGATCCATTAGGCAGGAAGTTAGTAAGCCAGAGTCTGTCCTATGCCTCTGAAGGGAATAAGTTAATGTTGGGAGTTTTGTGCCTTAAATAAGAAATTGAGGAAGGAAGGAAGGAGGGAAGGAGGGAAGGAGGGAAGGAGGGAAGGAGGGAAGGAAGGAAAGAAGGAAGGAAGGAAGGAAGGAAGGAAGGAAGGAAGGAAGGAAGGAAGGAAGGAAGGAAGGAAG
>JANHFX010002955.1:0-43521 GCA_027560015.1 Chloroceryle amazona
GAGACTGCCTTTGGAGGTAAAAGTGCCTGACTGCTCTGTGGCTATCTTTTCTTTTTTCTTTTTTCTTTTTTCTTTTTCTTTTTTCTGATATTGATTGCTAGAAACTTGGCTAGGAGTCTTGGAGTGTTAAGGACTGGTATTAATTACTCCAAGTAACAACCTTTGCATACCAAATTATGCCCATGGAAATCATGAAAGATTGTGCATCAAGAAGAGGACAGACTTTCTGTTCAAAGTAACTGAGTGATTGCATCCACTGTAGAATATCTAACAGTGCAGTAGGAGACCCAGACTCACATCAATTTATGCTGATCTTAAGTCACAATCCCAGTGAGTGCTTGGAGCAGCATTGTGTAGTGAGAAGGGATTCCCTCAAAGGGAATGGAAGGCATCAAGAGATTTCATTTTCACCTAGTGATGAATTAAGCACAGTTCTGACCACTGTTAAGAAAAGAGACTTTCTGCTTTTCCAGAGATTTCCAAAGGCATTTTTCCTCTGGGAGATCTGCATGTTTGTTTTTTCTTTGGTCTCCTGGGAGTCCTCCAGCAGGAGACTGGAAATAACCCAGGACCTTAACATCTTCATCTGATTTCCAGCCTGTCCTCTGGATATGGGCAGGGTCCTCCCAGACTTGCCATATTCAGGTACTTGTAAACTCTTTCAAAAGTGGAAAAGAGTTCTAAGAGACAAGGGGTGCCATCTTGTCCTTCCTAGAAAACCTACGAAGAAGAAAATCAGGGAAGACTGGATGATAGAGAGGAAAAGAAGGAGAGATTTTTTTTTCTTTCCCAGGCTTGATTAATTACAAAACTCTTTAGAAAGGCTCCTCCTGAGCAGGTGAGAGTCTGAGATGAAACAGCAACTTAATCCACAGGGATAAACTTCATCAATGATCCAATTATTTAGGATTTGATCTCTTTCGTATCTCACAGTTGCCAATTCCCAGCCCTGTGTACAAAGATGGACAGCATTTCACACCAGTGAATTTGGGGTGGGGGGAGGCATTGGGGAAGACTGCCTTGATTTATAAACGAAAGCGATTAGCATATAAATTGGTACTATAGGCTAGTGAGCAGTGTAGCCTTGCCGAGTTGAATGAATCAGCAGGGCTGAGACTGTGGGAAGGAGGCAAATTAAAGTCTCTGCTTGTACAGCTCACTTTAGAGTGCCTGCAAGAGAAAATGAAAGTCATTTCTTCTGTCGACTTTAGTTATCTTTGATTATTTTTCACTTGCTGCTGCTTTAATTTCTCCCTTCTTCTCTCTTCTTCTGTCTCCTCTCCCTTTCCAATCACTTGCTCTCTGATGGGGTCCTGCACATGTGTCCAGCACTCCAGATACTGGTTATTTCACATGTAACATTGACTAGCAAAGCTATCTCTTGTCCTCCTTCTTTTCCCTGAATGTTTTGTCTTTGTATCCTGTTCCCCTTTATCCTTTTTTTCTTGACCACTCATCTTTTCTCATTTTGTCTTTTGTTTTCCTGCTACACTCCTCACTCCCTCTTCATTTTACTTGTTGTTGTGTGAAAACAAGGAAAACTCCAGGTGTAAAACGACAATAACAGCTGAGGTGGATTGTTTCCCTGAGCTGTTCCAGTCACATTCCTCTCTCTCTCTCAATATTACCTTATCCATATATAAATACTATATTATCCATATACAAATACTATTTTATCCATAAAGCTTTAAACATTCCTTTTACATTTGGTGCAGCTACATTTTGAGCAATTGATTATACTGACATAGTGAACTCATAATAAAACAAAATGATGAATTCATACATTCCCTGAAGCTTAGCCAAGTCCTAAGTTTCATCTTCCAGTTTATCACACTATAGTAAGACTGCTCTTGCTCATCCCTTTTCCCTAATACGAATCACAGAATTGCCACGGTTGGAAAAGTCCTTTAAGATCACCGCATCCAACTGTCAACAAAAAAACCCCAAACAACAACAAGAATAAAAATCCAAACAAAAGCAACAAGAAAAAACCAAATCAAAACAACAAAAACAAAACCCCACAAAACCCCACAAAAATAAACACACACACACACAAAAAAACCAACACAAAAAAAAACCCACTTCACCATCCCACTAGAGCATGTCTTGAAGAGACTCATCTACGCGTTTTTTGAACACCTCCAGGGATGGTGACTCCACCACCTCCCTGGGTAACCTGTTCCAGCACCTGACTACTCCTTCATTAAAGAAATTCTTCCTAACATCCAACCTAAACACCCTTGGTGCAACTTCAGTGGATATAGAGAGTAGGTTTAATGGCTGAACTCTATGACCCTGAAGGTCTTTTCCAACCTACATGGTTCTATGACTCTATGATTCCTCTGCTTCTTTGTCAGGCATTTGTGCATGAGCATTGGATGTGGTTCATTTTCTGATCTGTTTTTGTCTTTCTTGGGACCTTTCTCTCACTCCTCACCTTACCTTAGGTACTTACTACCCTCACCTTCAATCCTTCAACTGACTGTCAGCTGTTACCATCACTCCCTAAAATACCTAGTTTAAAACTATCGTTTCCACACTGGCAAGATTTGTGGCAAAGATGCTCTTACCTCAATTTGTTCCCTCAGTTCTACCTCCCATTTATGGTCTTGACTCCTTAAAGTGGGACAATTTCTCTTAAAACCCAAACAGTCCCTTTTTAAGGCACCAGCCTATCAGGAAAAACACAAAGAAGCTGTTGACTGCAGAGGTCCCAAGAAGCTGCCAGAGCAACTAGCTTTCTGACTCACTAAAGGATACAGACAGTACAGATGTCCCAGGGCTTGCTCATATCTCCATTCTGGCTCAATCAAAATGATGTAATTTAGGTTGTCCCATAAAAAATACAGATATAGTGGTTAATGCACTTAAGCCCCCAGCCATGCTTGGGTTTTTCAAGAGGAGTATGGCTCTTGGGCTCCATACTCGACCCTAGACGATGTGCCTCGCTGCAGGAGTTTTATTTTTATACACACTAGTCAAAGATGAACTTAAACAAAGAAACAAGCATCTCCCCTTGCACTCATGTACATTCATATTTAGTCACAGTGGGCAGTAGCATAGAGCAAGGGAGCAGGTCTCCAGGCTGGCTTATGGGCCATAAGAGTATCTTCCTTCTCGGTTAGCTCTCTTCTGAGGAAGGTGATTTAAAAAGAAAAATTGGTTTAATGAAGAGCAACTCACTGCGTTATATACCAGCCCTGGGGTAGCAGCACATCTATCTGCACACATTATGGGTTTAATTTGGTCCATGCAAAACCTAGAGAAAACCAATTAAAAAAATCTTATTAAATAACTCCTCATCAAAAAAATGGAGTTCAGCTGAGTAGCTGGAGCCAGGGAGATGAACAGAGCTCATGGGCTCTATCAGAGGGGGAATTGATGGGATCGCTGTGCCAGGTCCCTGTACGTTTTTTTCTTTGCTGTGCTGTGCATACATGTACAATGGAGAGGACAACACCTATGTGTGATGTGAGAATGGGTGAATCACTTAGAGAGGGCTAAGTGGGAAGGGCTGCAGAGAAACAAGGAATGCAGCTGCCCATACAATGCTGAATTACAGCTGACCTTGATTAAGCCATTACCTTCACAACTACAAGCTTTAAACAGGACTTATTTTCCTTATCAGAGCAAGTGGGATTTTTTTTTTGTGCTTTCACATGAAAATGAAATAAATCAAGAGTTTCTCCTTTCATTATTTTTTTCACATATGAAGCCCCTGGTATAATCACTCACCCTGCATAAACCACCTCAGCCCTGATCAACAGAGTCGTAAATACAGATCTGAAAGGAAAACTAGCAGAAATGTTTCCTCAGAGCATTCAAAGGCAAGTGAGCTGTAAATACAAATATAAACAGATGGCATCTTCCAAAGCAATGGAAAGACTTTAGATTTGATTTAGAGATCAGAGGCCAGGTGGTGGGACAAGATTCTGCATCAGCACTGGGGTCCTAGGAACACAACTTTTGGGCAATTTGCCCTTTTGCAGCAATTCTGTGATCTCAGCCCCAAGGCTTTGGGCAGATATATTTTTATGGGTCTCATCACAGACACTGGCAAATAAGCTGGTGGCTCCAAACTCCATTGGTAGTCCAAGGAGAGCTAGTCAATCTTAGCAATGGAGCTTGGAGCATCCTAAGACAGACACTCAAAATATGTCACTTGAATCAGTTACCACATGCACCTTTTTGTCTTTGTGTGCTCTGAAAAGGGTCACCAGGTTGTAGGGAGACAAACTACAAGTCCTTAAATGTAGATTGAATTAGTTCAACCCTCCTTTCTAATTTGATCCATGATCAACCCTATTTGTGCTTTTCAGTAGCTATGTATTGATCAGGTTGGTTAAGAAGAGTGCAAGTCATTGAAAAAAAAAACAAAAAAAACAAAACTAAAACAGAGTTCTGGAGAAAATAGAGGTTTTGCCTTGGAATATCCAACTCTTCCAGAAAAAAAAAAGGCTTAATTATAAATCACCAAAGACTTTTGCCTCAAGGAGTCAATATTTGATTAGAAACAGATTTACAAGATAACACATGATACTACGGATTCCTGCCAATGCTCCAGATGCAATGTTACTTGGATGGATTCTTCAAAGCAGAGGAACAACAGAAACAGTCTGGTAATCTAATGTTAGGTCAAGCAAACAGAAAAAGTTGTTTATTCACCCTGCATGTCCCACTCCCGTGCATCAGGATACCTGATATTCCCTGTAGGTTAGTACTCCCTAGCCTGTCCCCTTTCCCCAGCTTCCCATCACCCTCCAAAAGAAATTACAGTAGCTCATCAAGTTTTAGGAAAAAATATCTCATTTTCTGAATTCCAGATTAGGTGTTCCTAATAAAAATGAAATCTGACAAAATCTTCTTTTGTCCTTTTTTTTTTTTTAAAAAAAAAAATTCCCCTTGTCCTACAAGGACACCATTTCTTTCAGAGTGCATTAAGATTTACCATCTCATTCTCTATCAGTTTATTGCTGGGTTACTCATGGGAGAAGATTGCTTTAACAAGTGCTTACTAGTAAAGAGCTCTGCCGATGATGTGGCAAGAAAGAGCATTAAAAGAAAGTCCCCCTAAATCCTAAGAAAATTTTAATGTGTATGTGTATATATATAAGCAGTACATTAAAAACTTGTACAGAGTGAGCGGGATGGGACATAATACAGCAAGCTCTAGTGGCTTTCATAAGTTGGAAAAACTGATTTTTATTATCTCTTTTTACTGTTGAAAACATCTTTCATACGGAAGATGATAATTCCCTTCCTGGTAAGTGTAGTGAGGGAAATTCATATGCCTTGGTAGGAGCTCAAAAGTGTTTTTCCTTTTTTATCAAATCCTCTGCCTCATTTAACAAAGACACAAATTGGTCTTATGTAAGAGATCCATAAGATGTTTCAATGGATCAACCTTTGTTTTTCTACAAAAGCAATGTTTTGAAGCTATTCTGAGGGGTCTGGGCTATTTTTATTTAGGGTTTTTTGTCTAGTGAGACAAGGTGAGTGGGTAAGGTCTTTACAACAGAGCTTTAAGCACATCTGGTATCTCTTCCTGGCTATATCTGAATGAAGGATGTGAGCTTTTCTCACATGGGATGTGAGATTGGTGGGATGTTTTCATTAGTGTTTTGGGGTTTTTTTTGGTTTTTTTTTTTTTTAAAAAAAAAAGGAAAGAAAAAAAAAAAAAGTGGATCTCCAAAGGGACAAAAATTATTCTCTAAATTGAGCAGAATTATGTCATTCTTTTCAATCAATCAATCAATAAAGTTATGCACTTTGTGGTAGAAATTTGAAATTGAAATGTCTTGGAAATGTCTACCTAATTCCCATGGAAAAATGATGTGTTGGCTCTTCCTTTCTAAAAAAAAATGGTTTATTTTTCTGTTGGCCACTATATGAAAAGGCTTTTTATGAAATACGTTAACAACCTGAAAGTGAAGCAAAACAATTACAAGTGAAGAAAACATGAAAGTAAATCCCAAACTAAACCAACTTAACTTTCAGGTTTGTAGCAGTTCAGCTGAAACATACCCACTTCTGACTCTATATCCTAAGGTTTTGCTTCCTAGAAAAGCTGTGAGAAAATGGATGTTTAGTAAACACCAACATCAAGATACATCTATTCATGGTCTATATTTAGGAACATTGTATCGCTACAACCTTGAAAGAAGTACCCTATGTGTCTCTAAGTTCTATCCCATCATGCGGCAGAGATGAGTCTTACATGAAGAGCTTAGGCTTATGTTGATGAAAAACTTGTCCTGTGCATTTTGAAGGACAATTCTCAGAAAAAAAGAAATCCTAGTTATTGACTATCTAGACAGTACTTTGTCATAGGAACCGTTAACTGCATCATAGCAAGCAGGAGCATTTCAGGTCTTAATGGCTATCATTTGTTTTCGTCTCAATTCCAGCAAACCCTAACAAAATTGAAAGCTTGGTTCCTAAACAAGGACTACCCACTGTGATGAGATAGCAGCGAAGACCTGGAGTCCTGAAAACCTGCTTTAGTGCAGCGCTTTGTGTTAGATTTCAAAAGCATATTCCTCAGAGAAAATAGCCTTTCCTGCATTATGGAATGCAGGTGGGACACTGTAGTGTTTACACACAATAGTAGGATCACAGGTGAATTCAGTCTGGAAGGGAGTCCGGAGGTCTTTAGCCCAAATTCTTGCTCAAAGTAGGGTCATCTACAAGGTCATAATAGGTTGCTCAGTTCTTTACCCAGTCAAGCCTTGAAAACCTCCAGAGAATCTGACTGCCCAGCCCTCTTCATGAAAACTGTTCCTCACTGTGGAAAAATTTACCATTATACCCACTTTGAATCTCCTTTATTTTCTCTTGTGGCTTATGTCTTGTCCTCCCCCAGTACAACCCTGTGAAGAGTCTGTTTCTGTGCTAATCTCCCTGTAGGTACAGGAGGTTGCTGTTAAGTGGTCCCCAAACCTGTCTCTTCACCAGGCTGAATAAACCCTGGTCCTACAGCCTCTCTACAAGGGTAAGTGCCCCAGTCCCAGGCACCTAAGTGGTCCTCCACTGAGTTCACCACGGTTTAGGGATGTTTAGTAGATTTCCCTAAACCACAATCTTTATTTGGAAACTACTGATACTTTTTTTTTGTAATTTGCCTTCATGGTTTAAGCCCAGTAGGCAACTAAGACCTACAGAGCTGCTCACTCCTACTGGAGTGGGACAGGGAAAGTCTTGCCTTTTGAATTAGTGCAACTCAGATGGGGCAGGTTGACTGATAAAAAAAATAATCCATAACTACTGTAGGACATACAAATTGGGCCAGAACCATTAAAATATCTGCCGAGCTGAGCTCACTAGAAGTAACATGTGTTACTACTTTTTTGTACTGAGAGAGGCAATTAAGATGCACCTCAGGTATTGGCTTGACTTGTCTATTCTTATCCTCCTTCCATTATTTACAACTATACAGTATTTACCGAAAATTCTGCTACATTACGATTCGCATCCCATCGCAAAGCCAGGTTTTCATTCCATCCTTTGTAAATCAGGCATGCATTGGCTTTATGTGAAATGTATTATATATGGTGCTCATTAACACGGCATATGAACACATGGCTGAGAAGATAAGACACTTCAAGAAGAGGAGAAATGCTGAGATGGCAAGCTGCCTTCCATAGAAAGGAAACGTCAGTAAAACTTCAGCACAATGAGATTCTTCAATCATCTTCCCCAATAACCCATTCCACTTGCTAACTAGCCCTCTGAGCCTCTCTCGCTCTCACTTGTGTATGGCATTGTGAAAAGTAACAGCAAATTATAAATTCACACAAAGGTTACTCAGAAGAGTCCAGGAAGGCTTGAAATTTTTCTTCTATTCATCTTGCATTAAGTAAAGGCTCTACAAACACTACCAATAGGGGAGATACTCTGATTTTACCAGTCACAAATCAGTGAATTATTGCATCTCCTTTAACACACAGTATCTCCATCTTCCATAAGTTTTCAGATGCAGAAGAGGCAATATTGAATTCGTTCATCCAAAAATGAATGCTGGCATTTCTCCCACGGGTTCAGAACTAGGCTCTTAAAAAGTTACATTTTTCATTTCAGCAAGTGATAAGATTTTTATCTTCTGCCAGGATATTTCAGGCACAAAACCAGAAGTTCAGGCTTTTAGAGCTTGCATTAGCACTGCATTCACATCATTTGAGGTGATTGATTTTTCTGTCCATAATTTCCTGGCACATGTTGTGCTGCATCTTTATAACTAATATTTGATGGTGAATGCTTGTTATCACTGGGAGCTAAGGAACTGGAGCAGAGTTTAATGTGCCACTTATCATTGTCAAAACGTTATTATTGCATTTCTATCAGTTTCCTCCTACGAAGCCATGATTTCAAAATGAGAGTGGCACTTTTGCAGTAGGCAGCACTGATTGCAAGGGGATGTGTATCTCCCTCCCATGCCAGGCTGGGTGGCTTCCTAACCATATTTACCAAACCTCCTGTGTTGGATTGAGGTTCCCTCAATGATACTGATAAATGAGAATAGTCCCTTGGTAGATGAGAATTGACTCTGAAGTATTTGGTTATCAAACATGTGAATGTTCCTCTTGCATTTCCTTGATATGTATGCTTCTTAAACTAGTGACAATTTACTGGGGTTTATAAATGAGGAGAGAGCCTGAAGGGTGTTTGAGGTTTCAATGCAGAGAAATAGTGGAGGGAACTGAAAAGGCAGGATAATAATTTTCCAATTTTCCCCTGTATGAAGAAGATAGATATTTAGCATTTGAAACAGACTCTCATTTCTAAATTTTGTTAATTTTGCAAAAGGGAAAAAAGCTTCATTGAAACATTTCCACAGTTCAAAGCACTGAGTGACTTGAAACATTTCCTTTGCATTTGATGGGGTTTTTTTGGTTTCATTCCAAACAGCAACAAAACTATTCTTTTTAAGAAAGTGCCAGTGAAGCCACAAACAATTTTTCATGCTGTGGTCTAGCAGACACATGCACACGCTGCCTGCCCAGCTGCCTCCCTGCTGGGACAGGCTATGCTCACTGGCAGTCCAGACCTACAGTCTTAGAATGCATCTCAATGTCAAGGAGATACCTCTCTCACCCTTCAGGTCTCCAAACAGTAACTGCTCCCTCCAGGAGTTAATTGTTAGTTAGGGGAAGATGTTGAACATGCCTGAAGTTGTGCAGAACACCAGATGTCTAAACTTGAGATTACCTTGCATGATGTAACGCCTGTTCTTGCATTGGCAAATGGGAAAAGTGCAGTAAGTTGGTCCCTTTTTCAGAGCACAGATGTTTCCAGCACTTAAAAGGGGCTTACAGGAAAGATAGGGACGGACTCTTCATCAGGGAATGTAGCAATAGGACAAGGGGTAATATTTTTTAACTGAAAGAGGAGAGATTTAGATTGGATATTGTGAAGAAATTCTTCACTGTGACTGGAACATGTTGCCCAGAGTGGTTTTGGATGGTCCACCCTGGAAGTGTTCAAGGGCACGTTGGGTGGGGCCTGAGGCAGCCTGGTCTAGTGGAAGGTGTCCCTGAGCATGGCAGGAGGGTTGGAACTAGATTATCTGTAAGGTCCCTTCCAACCCAACCCATTCTATTATTCTATAATTAATCCCTAGTTTCCTGCCTCACTGTGAGTAAAGATTGCTCAGAAAGATTGGTGCTTAGAAACCACCTACAAACCCAAGACATGAAACAGCACCTTCTGTAGCTTCTGTGTCAGTCCTGTCCAGGGAGCTGAGTTGCCCAGTTGAAGACAGGTTCTGGAAATGAAAAGGCAGTGGAGTCATTTGGGCAGAAAGAATGGTTTTGCTCACAATCTGAAGTAGTCTGTGCAGACTCGGACGAAAATCAGTAGCACAACCCATCCTGATGTCAGGCTTTCCCTACCAGAGTCTCTCCTTGGCTCTGCCAAACCCCTCTGGGATGGTCTGGGGTGAAATACCAACTCTATCTGGCACCAATTCTCCAGGGATGGGCAAAAAGAGCTAACTAGGAGTACAGACTAGCAAAGCATCTTACTGGTTTTGGCTAGAAGGTGCTGCAGATTACTAAATTATTATTATGCAACAGTCAGTTCAGACATCAACACATGAAAAATCAACTATTTTATGAATAATATCTTCTGTTCTTTAGTGCATGCAGAACACAGGATTCTATGATTCTACTTACATTAATAATTCTGTATTAAATTATTAAATATTAAATCTAATTTCCTATTAAAATATGGAATACGTGGAGTTACTTCATCCAGCAGTGAGAGAGAGACCTGTATTCAGGTTACTTCAGCAAAGGTTAAACTTACTAGTTTAACTAGGTTAAACTTGCTAGTACCAGTTAAGTCATCTTAGCAGCTGATCTTCAGGAATACTAAGGAAGACTGACATGGAAGGTTTAAGAGCCTCAGTGTCTCTTTGAATGGCCAGATGTTCTCTGTAGGACATGTGCACATCTTCACCATGTAGCAGTAAATAAGAAAAGAAAGGAGGAAAGGTCAACTCCAGAATTACCCAGGGAAGGCTGTTTGCCTTGGCTAAAACCTTCCTTTGGGTCAGGAAAAGACCTTGGTCTGCTTCTCCCTGGTGTCTTCTCCATGCCTCAGGCAAAGAAAAGGAGTTATTTTTTTTCTCATTCAAGAACACAGAAATGCATAGGTTCGTCTTGAAAAAGACAGGGAGATTTGGAGATAGGTTCTTAAAATGCTTCATAGCAAAAGAAAAACATTTTGCTTTCAGTCTTGATTAGGAGTTACTCTTAGATAGCTCTATGCTCTTCCTCATTCACGTGCTCTTACTCCTTGCAACAGTCACCTCTGAGATAAAATTCATATTGCCATCCATACCAGGGGGAAAGCAAAAGGAATTGTGGGATACATGACAAAAAAAAAAGGGCAAACTGTGGCTGCGTATTATGGATAGTGTGGTCTTGTTATCATAACAACACTATGTCCAGCAAAATGTTGTTTCATTGTGACTGATTAAGTGTGCTGCTTGCTGAATCATCTTTACTACAATGCCCTTTGGGAAGAAATTTTACATGAAAATACAAGCTGCTTCACTGAAAAACACTGAGCAGAGTTTAGTACACACAGTTATATACAAAATTTCAACAGATGAGCTATTCCATTCTTTTGGGTGTATTTTCTTCCGCAGTACTCAAAACACTGATTTTGGGTATATTCCTCAGCTCTGACTCTCACAGTCATGATGATACAGCACAGTAGGAAAGCTGAGACAGAAATTAAGAGAGATGTGGGGGCACAGTGAAAAGGGAAGGAATCTCCAAAGGGATATAAAAATGTAAATAATAAATGTCATCTAAAATGTCCTCCTGGGCTGAGTCATTTGCACAAAGAGTAGCTGGGTCATACAAGAAGCAGTTGGAATAATCCTCTGGGAACTGGTGAATTAAAAGCAATGGCCTTTGATGTGACAATGCTTGGCTCTAATTCCCAGTATTTATGGATTTCTGTTCCCACGTCCCTCCATTATTTTGCTAGCTGCTGAAATGAGGTGAGAAGAGAGAGCTTTCAGTTGCCTTTTTACCTGCAGGACTGCAGCATTTGAATGAGCAGCTGTTAAAAGCAGGGGAAATTTCAGAGATCCAACGGGCCTCTAAATTAATGTCCCTCACAGAGGTAAAGAAAGAGATGCAACTTCCAAGCAGTGATACGTCATATGGAAAAAAACCCTGAAATAAACTTTGAGGTAGCCATGAAAGTGGAGAGGACAGTTTTGTCAGGAACTCAACCTGGAGTCAGTTTGAGAAGCTCTGGTTCAGAAAACATCCTGCCTGGAAAAACACCTCTGTGGATTTGGTCTGTGCTAACCCATAAAACAAAGAGCAGCAGGATGATGGTCTCCTTCGGTTGAGCTACTTCATTCAAATTAGGCTAGGAACAGTGTTTTCATGAGTCTTCAAGCCATATACCACCTCCTTCAGTGTTCCTTGTCATTAGTAAAAGAGAGAGATGTTTAGAGTAGGGCTTTTGGTCAGAAATCACATTTACCTTTGAAATTGTGACCATGACCCTGGGTAACTCTGCCTGGGGGGGGCAGATCCCACATTGATGTAAAACCCCAAGGCAAACATAGAAACTGCAGAAAGCACTGAAAATTATTCTTAAGAAAGCCCTCCATTTCTTAATGACTCCCTTTGAAATAAAAAGTCTGTATATTTTTAAAACCAAGTAAACAGGTACTTTATGGAGAAATTTTATCCCTACAAGGCAGATCTATCAGCTGTTCTAAAAGGTACCACATAGTCTTTGGTGTCCTTCTAGCTTTCACATGGAATCTAAGATATAATAGATTTCTTAATATATTAAATTCCATCACCCAAGAATCATTCATATTATCCCTACAGCCATATAGCACGCAACAGCGTTGTGGTTCTTGAGATGTGATTGTTACAGGTCTTACAGTTCACAACTCACAAAGGTACCCAGTTCACAGCTCATGCTCATGAAGACATATCCACCCTAACAGAAGATATTCTGCAGATATTTTTCTCTGCCTCCAAAGAGCCTCACAACGCAAGGAAAAGCTTCAAATCGTTCATTTCCCCTCTTATTCTGAACCAGACAGATATCCTGCATTTTGTCCTTTAGTTTTAAATTTTCTTCATTGATGGTTTCTGTTTTGACTGGGATAGCTCAAAGTTTACCTGAAGAAATCGTCAGGTCTGATGAAAGACCACAGACCAGCCTTGTAAAGGTGCACGCCAGCTCCATAATCCTTTGTCACAAGAGTAAATGGAAAAAGTAGCACTTCCTCTGCCTTCCCCCAGCATTTCTACTGCCTCAACAACTGTAGGGTCTGTAGGAAGATCAGGCAAAGCAGAGGATAAGCAACATCAGTGATGTATTTAGGAGACAGAAGTGTTTTCTGAAGAACTTGTTTCTCCACCTACGTATACAATGCAGCTTTGGGACTTTGATGTCCCAGAGCTGATCACTGCAGCACCCATGAGTGCTCACCTCTGTAGGTATCATTAAATAAATTTGTCAAAGAATGCCTGTGGAATCATGGGAATATTTGTGACCCTGAATCCTTTACTCCTGGATCTGCTCAATTATGGATGAATTTGGGCTGCTGTGATGGGCTTCATATGCTCAGCAATTCCTCATTTGAAAATCTCCAGGTTTTGTGCTTATAGCATTGGCTTCGGTGTTTATAATTATAGATCCAGCTTCAAAAATAGTCTTGATTTATGACTGTAATGCTGCAATACCCAGGACAGGGGTTCTGCTTGCCCTCCCTGCAATTCCTCTCCATCCTTACAGACAGGGCAACAAAGGAGAAGAAGGTTATAGCTCTGCTAGATGTGACTGCACCCATGTGCTCCTGCAGTTACATCTGGAGCGTAAGTACTACAGCTTCTCTCATAAATAAAAGAACAATATTCTGGCAAGTTAATTGGACTAAACTTTTGACCCTCAACTATAGAAGAGAAAACATCTTTAATATAAGGCACTGGAGGGATTACGTGATTGCTGTACTGAAGATCTGTAGTGGAACAGTTAATCCTTGCCTCTGCATGGAAGCAGCGTGATTTAAATATGCCAAGCAGTTGGGTTCAACTTGTTTTCTCAGCATGAGAAGTGATATGATTCTTGTGCTGTTCTTTGGCCTCTTGTCTGATAGTGTGTCCCACCGTTGTGACCTATTTCTCATTCTAACCAGGCATAACAAATAGCTTCACATTGATGCTTTTTCCTGGTATCTGGTTGTCTGCAAAACAAGTGTTTCTCCAAGACCACCTTTGCTCACAGATACTTCCATCAGGCTTTTTAGAAGGCAGCAGAATGCGGCCGAAGCATTTTGTCCAACACTTCCCTGATTGTCTTAGGGTAGCTTTGTCTTTGGTGAGAAGATACATTTCAGGTGGGCTCTTGGGTCAGGGGAATGGCTGAGACCTTCAGGACTATCTTTTCAGTTTCCAGACTTACTGTAGTCAACTTTAAATTGGAGTAAAGATGTTTCTTGATCTGTTAGCTCTTTTTCCTGCCACCACTAATGAGAAATGTCAAATTATTTGTTCATAGAGAGGGATGAATTTGAAAGCTCGCCTAAAGCTGCTGCAAGCCATGACTATACACTCTTGGACCAAGTTGTAGATGAGGCTAAATCAGCAATAACTGCTGATGGAACAGACTGTAATACATTTGTTGATCCTAAGGCACATGCTGCATGAACAACATCTTGAGTCCTAAAAGGGTTTATATCTGGCATATGCAATATATCCAGTTTCAAGATCCCAATTCCTGGGTCTCAAAGAATCATTTAAATGATTGTGGTTTGGATGTCAAACAGGTCTGGATTCTGGAGTAGACTCGGTCAAAGCTTTAAAATGCATCTTCTTTGTAAAGGTCCTGCTGCTGTTTTGGGTAAATCCTCTGTGAAGCTTTGACACTCATCCCTAGAAATTAATTGTTCCCACATCTTCAAGGCATTCCTTATTATAGCTCTTTTCATATGGATAATGCCTGTGGTGCCGAGGGTCATCAATTGTCATAGACATGTCATTGCTTTAGGTACACTAAAAACCGTGAGACATCTCTTGCCCTGGTTTTGACCACTGAAGATCTTTCAACAGCCAAAAGGCTCTGGGCATAAAATTTTATTACTGCTTGTGTCTTTAAAGTTAAAAAAAAGCTGACGGATTCACAGGTGTTAGCTAACTGGGGACAAAAAGAGAGGTGAATGTGAGTAGTCTATTTGATTACATTAGGTGTGATTATAGAAAACACACTTATGTCTTATTCTTTTAATTATTATTTTTTTTGCATGTTGGATGTACAGGTGAAAGTGCTGATACTGTTATAACACAAGTTCTATAGCTTTATGGTGGAGCAGAGATGTCAGAATTAAGGGGAATAGAGAAGAATAGAAATTGCAAATACAATTTCTAAGCTGTTCAGATGAGAAATTTGCTGTCAGTACCCTTGTATCGCCTGTGATTAGACACAAAATTCTGGAGCTGGTCTGGGGAAGTCATGTGAAATGTTTTTCTGACACACTTCTTGTTTGTGCTGGCATAAGATGACTTCATTTAGTGTCTGTATTTGGACATGTACCTCAGCCTCTTGAAGTTCCCTTTCCTACGAGTAAATCATGAACCCTACAGAAGAAACTAGAGAATGTCATCAGAGTCTCCAGAGAAAGCTGCAGAACTGATACACTGCTCCCTGCATTTTTTAAATTTTCTTATGCTTAAATATCTATTTTTTTGTAAATACTTATTTCTTGACTCTTCCTGTACAGTGACATATACACAAGCACACGCATACTTCATTTTGTTTAGCTACTTGTTCACTTGTTTATTCCAAATTCTCTTTATCTTTTTTTTCTGCATATGACTATAAAAAAAACCCAAACAAAAGCAAACCAAACCAAACAAACAAAAAAAAACAACCAAAACCAGAATATGGCTCTATTTCAGGTACCAATCCCTACACTTAAATCTAACTCTGCTCCTGTCTTCATATGTTGTAAGGTCCATCCTTGTGTGCCTGAGTTGCTATGAAAGTAGAAAGGACAAGAGGAAACAGTCTCAAGCTGTGCCAGGGGAAATTTAGATTAGGAAAAAATTCTTCACTGAAAGGGTTGTCAAGGCCTGTACCAGGCTGCCCAGGGCAGTGGTGGAGTCCTAAGCCCTGGAAGGATTTAAAAGACATTGAGATGTGGTGCTGAGGGACATGGCTTAGTGGTGATCAAGCAGTGGAGGGTTAACAGTTGGACTTGATGATCTGAAGGTCTCTTCCAACTGAAATGCCTCTATGATTCTATGAAAAGGTCAGTTCTGTCTGTAAACAGTACTGGGAGAAGGGGATGAGAAGGGTAAGATGACAGACAGGTGTGGAAAGAACATAGATGAAAAAATATCTCTCCTAGCAGAACAGAAAATCAAATAGTCTTCTAGGTATGGCTATATTTGTTGTCACCTACATGCTTCTGTATAATGCATTTCCATGAACTGTTTGTTGAGATCATCTTCACCATATGGCTTAGGAAAGTAGACTTGAACTCCACTCATGGAGCTTTTATTTCTCTTAATTTGAAATGCCCTCTACTTTTCAGTCGTAGGACTAACAGAAGTCTCTTGTCTTTGCACTGCTCTAGCAATAAAGTTTCACTGGATGTGGTCCTGCTTTTGTGTCCTGGTTTGATTCAGAGCAGAACTAATCCTGTTCAGTCATTTTAGTTTTCAGCTCAGCCTCTTCTACCTCCCTGTACTGTCTGAAGTTAACAGCAGAGTTTCACAGACAGTCTCTGCTTCCAGCAGTGGTCACGCTCCATGTTTAGAGTTACTACCAAGGGCTGGTATGTGCAGAAATGTTCTTGCTGATACTTGCTCCCGTGGACACCAAGGTCACTGCTAAATCTCGTGTGCCACATTGGGGGTGCAGAAAGTAAAAGGCTGCACCTGTGGGGAGGAGTGTCCAGAACAGGTGATCCCAAACTGAGCAATGAGGGATTCCACCCCATGTACAGCATGTTCGGTATAAAGCTGAGGGATCACAAGGGTCAAGCCTCTTCTTCAATGGCTGACATCCAAGGAGGATTCTGTCCATTCTACCATTGATCCCAATCTGTGTGTTCCTGAATCCAGTTCCCAAATCCATCTTCTGAATCCAGTTTCCATCTGCTGCTGAGTCCAGTCTGGGACTTCCCCAGTGCCTGCTCCACAGCATGATGGTGACATAATTGCCATCAAGGGGATGGGTTCAATATTGGGTTTGTATATATTTGTATATATTCCATTTGATTATTATTATTTTCATTAAGGCTGTTCAGTTTTCTTTTTCAAGCCGTAAGTCTCTCTCCCTTATTCCCTTTCTCTTCCTCTTTGGGAAGATAGAGGTGTTAATAGAGAGCATCTGTCATTCATCTAGTGGCTGTTCCAGCTCTTAACCTTGACAACGTGCCACATAAACCCACAGTACTTTGCCTAGTTAGATAAGATCGTGCAGATTTTTAACACTTGAACCTGTATCTCTGGCAGAAAAAGAACCAATACATTAATCTAAAGCTTTCACTCTGCTTAAAGAGTCCTTCTATGCAACCCACAGCAGAACAAAACCAACAAAGTGGTGTACCTTTGAAAAACAACCCCTTTGTATTACAACACCTAACTCACCCTATCTGCACTGTTAGACTTCTGTGATTGCAATTCTTCCCGTTCCTGGTCACAGGCCGGTGTTTTATAACTGAACTGACCAGCCCAGCCCCTGCTGTGACTCCTCCTCATCTGATGAGGATTTATGAATCACAGCTGAAGAGCTGCCTGATGATAACGAAGCAGCACATTCAGTTCCCAAGTTATTAGACTATTGTTTCAAAGGAGCTGCCAGAGGGTTAGTCAGCCAAGATCCAATTAAGATTGGGGTCAGTCTGCTTACCCACGGCATGATAAATGTCCTGCTGTGCTTAGAGCACCATCTCCCTGAAGATTGTCAGTATATACACTCCTGGGTGGACTTAGTTTGCATCTGATGATCGTTTGCTTACCACTAGGATTTGGTCTCAAATGGCTCTATTTTGGGACCTGCCTTCACCAGAAGAAGCTGGGAAGGTTTGAATTGCAACAGAGAGTGTGTGCTTTAGAGACTGGATTGTCAGGCTTATTTAGTCTCTATCTCTACCAGTTGCACACCTGATGATTTTTCAGGTCAGAAGGTAGCAAAGGCTTTTGCCAAAGACCAGCCTCTTAGGACTCCATCTGAGACTTTTTCCTTGTGTTTAGGGTAGCAACACCTCCAGTTCTCCAAAGTGCTCTGTAATTGTAGCATTTTGCATCTCTGTTTGTGATGAAATGGCAGTCAGGGAACTGGAAAGAGAATTACATTATTCTCATGGTGTACCTACAAGCTACACTGAGGGCAGACATAAGGTCTCCTTATCTGTGATCAGGAACCAAGATCTAATAAAAACCCCCATGTGAAAACATTAAAAAACCCCAGACAGTATATGTGCACTTTACTACTTAACAGGTTTATTACCTTGGCTTCAGCATGTGGTTTTGATCAGTCTGGCTGAAGCATGTGACCTCCAGCAGCAAAGAAAGTCTCTGAGTCACTCTCTAAGAGGGATTATCTAGTGAAATATTGCTCCATAACTTCACTCTTTGCTCTGACGGTCATCAGAGATAGGTTATATCACTTGACGTACCTTTAGTCTGATCCAGGGTATACATTGCTTTTCTGCTGAAGGCATCTATAAGCACATAAGCTTTTGAAGTCACAAGGGCTGCCTGGGGCTCTGTTGTCCCTTTATTCCTGGATTCTTCTACAAGGATAGAGCAAATTCATTTTGGTCGCAAACATGCCAGCCACCCCACATCTGCATGGTGGAGTCTAGCCTGAATTGATACGTGATAGCCCAGCTATTAAGACTCCTCCAGCTGTACACTGGCAGTATTCCTTACATGCAAATACATTTGTTTGTCTTAAATGACAGTTTGGAAAAGAGATCATCAGAGTCTCATTTTTAGCCAATTACCCAGCATTTGCTTTGCCCAATTTGCATGGAGAACAACCTATTATTGCTCTCAATCTGGGGGAAATTGTTTGCCTTTCACAGCCTCACAAGCTGCAGATGGAGTCTAATTTTTTTGTAAATACGTAAAACAATAAAGCGTGCAGGAAAAAATCTATCTGCGGATGTCAAGTATGGACAGAGCAGAGAGCACCTCGCCACTGAAAATGGTGGCAGTAATTATTGCTCATTAACTATGAAAAAGACTGAGACAATGTCATCGAATCTCCCACAGTACTTCATTGCAAAGCTGTACTTCTAACGTTCTATCAAAATCCTAAGGGATCTCAAAATTACTGTGTTCTTAGTGGGATTCAAGGGGTCCATACATTGCTGTTAATTTTTTACATCAGAATGACCACAGATTCACAGAAATACAGAATCCTATAGGTTCAAAGAGACCTTTGAGATCATCAGGCCCAACTGTTAACCCAGCACTGCCCAGTCCACCAGTATACCATGTCCCTCAGCACGACATCTCCACATCTTTTAAATCCCTCCAGGGCTGGGGACTCCACCACTGCCGTAGGCAGCCTGGGCCAGGGCTGGACAATCTTTTCAGTGAAGTTTTTCTTCACATCCAACCTAAACTTTCCCTGGAGCAACTTGAAGCCATTTCCTCTCGTCCTAATGTGTGTTACCTGGGAGAAGAGACCAGCACCTAGCTGGGTCCAACCTCCTTTAAGGAAGTTGTTGAGAGCAAGATTTCCCTTGAGCCTCCTTTTGTCCTTCAGCTTCTCCTCATAACACTTGTGCTATTTTGAGTGGTGCACATGTAAATAACTTGTCCTCAAGACCTTTTGAACACCTGCTCTCACCTTATTTAGATATATTAGATTTTTATTTCTTTCTGATACCAAAGACAGCCAATGAGTAGCATCAGCATGGCCATCCTAAAAAGGATTAATTATTTTTCTTTAAAGTGATTAATGATTTGGAGGCTCTTTCTTGTGTCAGTGCTCAGCTTGATAGATTTTCAAAAGAGCTTTCAAAAATGTGAGCAAATGTCTTTTAAAATGTCTGTCAAAGTATAGTGACCAAATCCAGATTCACAAAGTCCTTTGGATGCCTAACTTCCATTTAACTCGGTAGAAATTAAAATGCCTCTGTGGGACTGATCCCTCTATCATTTCTGTATCTTTGGTCTATTGTGCATCTCTGTGCTTTTACATGTAGTAGCCAAGGAGAAATTTGTCTTCAATTACATGGTTAAATAATAGGGACAGACAAATTTCAAAATGCTGGTTTACTTCCTTGTAAATGCTGTTGCCAGGAAGACCCTAGTCCAGCCTTACCTGTTGCATTTTTATAGCCAAGACATGTAGTGACAACGTTTCAAACTGCATGTAGTGTCCTAATTACAGTGGCCAGCAAGGATGAGGATGCATTAGGAGAATATTCTTTAGTGGAAATAATTTGCAGAGCTGTGGTACGTGGTCCTGTTCTTGGTGAATACATTCAAGAAATGTTATACAAGAACAAAAAAAATTATTGCAGACTTAAGGACATGCAAAATGGGAATCAAGGTCTTTCAGGGGATGAAAAGCTCAACTCCTGAAGAAGCAAAAAAGAGATCTGACCTGGATCAGGTCACTAAAATGATTTATCACACATAAGAACACCAGGACATTAAACACAGAGGGAGAAGTGATACATGATGGAAAAGTTGATACTGGCAGAAGGGAACAGTTTAAGTAGGCCAGAAAAAAACATTTGTCTGGAAATTAAAGGGTGATTCCAGGTTGTCAGAGGGAACAAATGTCAGAATAGGCTCCCAGTAGAACTGAAATCTTGAATATTTGAAAAGTAAAATGTGATCAATTTAAAAAACCAGGCTCATATGAGACAATACCAGATGACCCAGGAGACTGAAGGTCATGACCTAGCTGGTCCCTTCCAACTTAACACTCCTGAGCTGTGGTACAGATGGCAGCAGAAGAAGCAACAGCCCAGCAGGGGAATATAATTCAGCACAAGACTTTGGGAAATGCAAAGTCAGCCCTCCAGAACCTGCGTGCATCTGCTTTTCTTTGCTCTGTAACTGGCAGGCCAAAATGAAAGTTGATTGGTCGATTTATGGCATTTCTTTTCTCATAGTGACAGGAGGGAACTTTGAGGCCCCTGAGAGAAGCAGAACATAAAAGCTGTGGACAGAGGGTATGAAACAGGATTTTCTTTTGCTGACTTGAACACATGACAATTTGATGGTTAGTACTTATGGGCAACCTGTATTTAAACAGTGCAAAACTCCCTCTCTCTGAAGGTCTCATTACTAAAAAAGAGTTCTTGCCACAGCTTCCTCTTTTGAAAGGAAACCTGGATTTCAAGAAGCAGCAGAAATCTGCTACTGGGTAGTTGGGAAGGGAGACAGGGTACAGGGGTCCCAGCTGGAACCTAGGGCATTTTGCATTTGTACCTAGATGTGCTCTGAATTATGTCATTAAGTGTCATTGTTGTAATTCACAATACCATTTTCTTCATAGTAGTTTAAATATGTATTGCAGCAAGGTGTAAAGAGCCTTCAGGAACCTTTAATATGGTGTCAGAAGTAACTGATGTTAATTAAAATAAACTGTTTAGGAAAATAAATAACTTTACAGACTTCAAGCCATAAAACAAATGATAACAGACAAGTCACAGGAAAAAAATTCATGCTCTTTACCAGTGAGGCAATTTACTATTGCCCACAAGGGTAGTAGTTCATGGCTTTTCTCCACATGGGAAAGGAGTAAAAGCTGGTGTCACACAGATACTTTGAAGAAAGAACATTCCTAGATGACCATCAGCACCTCAGTAATGATTCAGACACAGGACTTCTAGAGGTGCCCTTCTGGCTGTGACCACTTTGCTGAGTGAGTGCCTCGGGTCAGGAGCTACAGCAGACAATTCTTAATGGATCATCTGAGTCTTGTAAGGAGTTGGGAGCTTGACAAATCTTTATGCTAAAACAGTCCCTCAGAAGAGTCATGGTGCTGTCTGTTGACAACCACCAGACAACTAGGTAGCATCTCAGACAGATATCATCAGGAATAAGAGCTTAACTCCAACTTCACCTCCAGAAAACATTTTGCAGAGGCAAAATAAGTAGATGTCCAATTGCTTTAATCTTCTATTAATATAATAAGCAGGATGGATTCATTCTGCGGCATTGTTCACCAAGCATCTCCAGGAGGTGTTTTATACTTTCAAGGGTTACCAAAACACCCTGAAAAAAATTGTCCAGACATCAGTAGAGACATGAGGATGTCATACTCTCTTTCTGTCATGATACATGTCCACTGTATTGTGTAACACATCAATCATCCATCTCAGCTGGGCATTAAAGGTGGGGAAGAATCACTGTGCATTATCATAGGTGTTCTTCCTGCTTTTAGGTGAGAATTCTTTTAAGAATAGATTATGAAAGGGTTACAACCACTGCAAATTATGTAGCATCTAAGGATCTTTAGCCCATGCAGTCTTTCAGACCTGGGGTTCCACTTCTGCAGTATAAACATCTTCCTTAAGAGAAGCTGCTCAGTTCTAATGAGGTGAGCATAGACAATAATGCGTAACTGTAACCTGACATTGATGACTTATATAACTGTTTAATAAACCATCTATAATACACTCTGTGAGAATACAAATGAAACAAACAACTCTTTAATAAGTCATTGATAATGGGAAACAGAATGCATTAGCAGGGAAGAAAGAGTTGTAATTTAGGGTTATCTGAGCATAGCAGTATATCTTGCAGGTCTTTGGAATGCATCCTTATAAATACAGTAATTTCTAAGAGCTGTCAGCTGTGGTTCAATTTAATTTAAAAAGTGAGAATTACAATGTCGCAATACACACTTCTGTTTTTAAAAATAATAAGAACTCTTATTTATATGCTCATTTTCAAACTATTATACAGCCTGCTACTCTTTAGCAATGTAGAGCATCCTATAATCTAAAAGCTTAATACAGATCATAATTGTTGGTTGACAAGACAAAAGGATGTGATTATAATTAGAGGGGGATGATGCCTTGTGATTTTTAAGCTTTTTATTGAAAAGGTTTTATACTTCAATTCACTTCTGTTTATGGGAATATGCCTGTATTTTTTAAAAGGATACCTACTTTTTATCCTTCCTTTCACTTCTTTATGTCTTTCATTTATTATGGAGTGTTTTTTATGGCTTTTTTCCTGATCGATGGGGAGATAAACATTGTTTATAATACCTTATTGTTTAGGCATAAAGCAACTCATGTACCTTTGTCTGGGAAGATTCACTCCACCTTTTCTGACATGTTTGATCGCTCATGAATTGCTAGGTAATGCTGTTATAAGCATCTCCATGGAGGCCATGCATCTTTTACAGCTGTTTCTAGACCGAACTGCATTAGCAAACCTGGGTTGTGCTAATTTTGCAATGACCTGTGTTCACACAGATTCAAAATGACACCATTGTCATTGTCTTGGTAAGAAGCAGCTAGTCCAGGTTGGCTTACTGTGTTCAACAACCTTCACATTCATTTTTTTGGCAGTGACTTGGGACATAAAAGCACTATTACTGGATAGTATTTGAAGCCCCACAAAGCTGGTATCTGAAGCCCTGCAGTGACCTTGAGCATACCCACTTTTCTGTCATGAGTGATGAAGCACCAGCAGGGTGATTTCACAGTGCAGTGTAGATATATGGAAAACAATGTTTAATAGAGTTTGAGTACAGAGAGTGTTCTGCTCTACCCTGTAGAGTTCTCTGGAGCTGGATGCAAAGCTATTGTATTTACCAGTCATATGTTGATTGGCTTTTTTTTTCCCATTAATTTGTCTAATCAGTTTTTGAAGATGTGTAAATATTTAGCAACTGTCCTATGATGAGAGAGTTTTGTAGCTTAAGTTTTTGCTGCACAAAACTTTTTCTTTTGCTGGTTTTGAGTCTGACACCTATTATTTACATTTCAGAGCTCCCAACAACTCTTGCTTTGCTTTGCATTGTTTGTTTTAAAAAGAAGATGCTGCATAAACAGTTGCTCCCTTTCTGAGACCACTCAAGACTTTGCAGACCTCTGTCAGTTCCCAGCAGTCTCATTTTCTGGGATGTTGAAGTCTAATTTGTTTAGCCATTCTTTGCAGGGAGTTTGTTCCACTTCTGAGATAATCCCTGTCACCTTTTTTCTATATCATTTCCAATTTTATTCTGCTCTGTTAGAGACAGGGGAATTGGGGAGGCACAGAGTAATTAGTGAGTGCATAATAGATAAGGACCCTGTTGTAGCTATGAAAACAGATCATTGGAATTGCCAAGATACAGACCATCATAATGCCCAGGGTTTTTTTTATTCCTTGTGGTTAACCAGTGGCTCTTCCACGTCCTGTAACTGGACTGTAAATGTCCTGAAGACAACAGCAATCATTTAGTTACCTCTTCAGTGCCTGGCACTATCGAGTCTGTCCTTGAATTAAACCTGAGACCAAACAGACAGTGCTGTGTAAACAATACTACTTGTGCAGTGTTACCTTGTTTTCTGGACTAATTCATGATCAATACAAAGATTCACCTCCTGCACTTCACTGTGAGACTCTGCAGTGATCTCCCCTCCCCATACTGTTTCTCTTTCCAGACCTCTGATTCTCATTGGACTCTGAATTCAGCTTCAAACAATCAATTCTGGTTCTGCATTTCTCTTCCAGATTAAATAACATTTTATTACTCAGTACTTTCTCCCCATGAAGGTATTTATGCACTCTAATGAATGTTCTTTTTGCTAAGCTAAGCAGGTTGAGTTCTTTGACATTTCTTTTTTCTTTCACCATATAACATTTTTCCAGCCCTCCAATAATTTTTGCAGCTCTTTCTGTACGGACTCAGGGTTCTTTTCAGCATCTTGTTTATAGATATTAACAGCAAAACCGGACTCAGTAGTAATGTTTCAAGCTGTGACTTAATTCTGGATTGATTTCTTCTTGGATTGCATTTCAGGACCCACCTGATTTGGATCAACACTTGATTTGGGTCAACATGGAGGTTATGACAACTTTAGGCTGACTTTGGGAAAACAGACAGTATCAGCATGAAGCTGAGTGACACAGAGAGATGACCCTTTCTGTTCTCCAAAATATAACCATAATACAGCCCATCATTGTGAACTGCAAAACCAGTGGCCATTAGACCAGTGCTTTACAACCTGTGGAAGTGGTTGGTTTGGTCTAATATTGCAAAATTTCAAGGATGGTGCATCTCATACCTCATCTCCTTTTTACACAAGATACATCGGGAGATGAAATAATCCCTCGGGGTGGGATCTTCCATACACAGCCTGGGGCTATGGACTGGTTAGAGGTTGCTATTATTTCTGTCAGTATGTGTTTTACCTCTAAAATACCATTTTATGTCAGGCTAAGGACATTCTACTACTTGTTCTGCCAAGCACCTCTGGGAGAGGATCCAGCACCTTCCTCTTGTACAAGCCACTGGGATCACCCAGGATCTTGGGGAACCCTACTGAGATGGGGAGATGCCAGCAATTTCTACTTAGGTCCATGAGGAAATCAACCCTTGCTCAGCAAATGAAGTAGATGACTGCCTCTCCCCAACTAATCAGAACAATCTTATAATGCGGATTTACAAACTTAGGTGCCAAATGCAGGAAAGCAAATGCATGCGCCCTTACAAATAATCCTTTATCTGGAAAGGGCAGTTACTGAACTGATATTTAGATAGACTTGGCTGAATCTGCCAAGCCCCTGTCTCAATATGTTTAGGCTGTTGATTTTTGTTCTT
Source organism: Chloroceryle amazona (assembly GCA_027560015.1). NCBI lineage: Eukaryota > Metazoa > Chordata > Aves > Coraciiformes > Cerylidae > Chloroceryle > Chloroceryle amazona. The sequence continues at coordinate 25,288 of JANHFX010002955.1, forward strand.
GGGCAATTTCAGCTAAGCATAGTCCATTTGTCCCTACAAGGTCCCCTGTTTAGCAAAGACTTTTGCTGGTAGGACTTCAATGCACTCAGCTCTGTGAGTGTGCATTTGAGAGGTCCTGTATTGTCCAGTTTCTCAGTGTCCAGTTTGTCTTGATGCCCCTGGTTGTATAGATGAAGAGTTTGGTTTTCCCAACAGTGGTTTCAGGACAGCTGTGTTCAATGCTGTGAGCTTACAGAAATACTCTGGCACTAGGATCATTTTTATGTATCTTTATTAATCAGCTGTAGCTGTAATTATTAAACACTTTAACTTTACTTGGAGGCTCTAGGAAATGCAGTGCAGAGAGGTTTGTCATCTTGCCCATGTCTTCCTTGAGGCAGGAGAGTTTGGAAGAAGCAATACAGAGGAAACATGACTGTTACGGCAGGAAGAAAAATTAAAAAAAAAAATGTAATCAGGAAATATGTTTCAGACCATACTTCAGTGGCCATCGTCTCCATGGATGGGGCAATGACTGACCAAGGTAGGTTTTGTTGCCCCTGCAAAGAAGAAGAAACCGCTTTCAGTGAGATTTACCTTTTTTTTTTAGAGGATTGTGGATACTGGTAGGGAAAGAGGAGATAGATTTTCACATCCTATGTCCCTTTTAACAATGCCCCATTTTATCTGGTGCCTCCAGCAAGCCTTTCCAGTGTAAAAAAAAAAACAAAACACATACATAAAGTACAAAGTTTCTTGGTTCTCGATAATCTGTTTTCCCTTTTCCTCTCTACCCATGCACATATAAATGGTTCAATGTAGAGTGAAGTTAATGAACTCCACACACCAACCTCTCAGTTGTGCTCAAAGTGTCTAAATGGGAAGTGGCTTTGTGCTCATGCTTCAGGCAAAGACCTTTTGAAGCATTCACTTATATGAACAGCTGGATTCAAAACCTGCATGGCAGAGGCTAAGTACTCTCCCTTATTTTGTGATCAAAAGGATGAAAGACAAGCTGCAAATATCACTCATTATCATTTATTATTCCAAATTATGCTGAAGAGGAAATAGATTTCTTTGTCTTCAGTCCTGCTCCTTTAAGTTTATCCTGTCAGGATGGAGAACAGGAAGAAGGGTCATTTCCTTGAAGTTATGTTTGAGCAATATTAAAGTATATTTGGGGACAATAAAACTGCAGAGAGAATAAGCAAGCACTTTATCTCTCATGAATGGAGTTCAAGCAGCTGCCAGCAATTCTGAGTGGCAGAAAAGCTGGTATTTAAAAAAAATACATAAAAATGAATCTTCTCTGCTTCCCTGAACTGAGATTTTTGTAAAACAATTTTTCAAGTTTCCAAGGACCCACCTCACATTCAGTCTTCTCCACAGAAAAATGAAGCTCTGTCATTTGCAGTGACAGCTGGCCAGTGGAAAAGACATGAGAAGATGAGGGTACCGAGAGCAGCAGCTGAGAGATGCTGCAGGAAGACCGAGGTGACCAGGCTGTGCAAGTTGCTCATGTGTCAGTCAGTGTCTTGATGAGCAGGTAATTAGCAACTCTGACAGGATACGACTAAAATTTCATCTAAAAAAGATAACTTTAGGCAATTATTTGAATTCCATTCCAGAGAATCATGAGTTAGGGGAAGCAGGAATTGGTCAGAAGTTATATCTAGCATTTTCTGACCAGCTTGGAAGTGTGAAGGATAATAGACATATGATTCATTTGCCTTGATGACAGCATGACCTTTTGTTTCTTGCTGTCGATCCAGATGTATGAATTCAAACTTCATTGCAGATTTGCTCTGAAGGTGACCATTAGATAATCACCACAGAATGACAAGTTAAAAATGGACAGATCTTTGCCATTGCAACTTGGGGAGCAGTAGGTCACCCTCCCTTTATAAATGCAAAATGCCATCTGGGCATTTTTGCTGTAGCCTTGGTAAGTACTTTTTTTCCTAGCAGTAAAGACAAAAGAGCAACTCCTTTAAGCACTTTGCCAATACATCTCTGGCCTACATTTTTCTAGGGGACATAATGGAAACCTTTAAGAAGAGGGAAATAAGATCATTTACTTGAGAGCTTAGCTCTATCCGTCTTCCCTGGTTAGCCACAGATTTAATGCTTCACTCAGTGTCTACCAGGTCTAGTACCCTGGCCTGGCCAGATCATGGTGGCCCTTTACACAACATTTAAAAGCACCTGATTGTAGATGGAAACATCTGCTAGATAGAACCTGGAAAGGGGCTCAGGCTTCCTTCAAAAAGGAGGGTTGCACTGCCTGAAAGCCACTTCAGTCATAGTAGAATAGCAAATAGAAAGCAATCAGATAGCCCTGATGACCCTAAAGGACCATGGTCATCAGCCAGGAATTTATTTCAGTTGCTGATTTTTAGAATTTCATAAACTGAAACAAAATGGATCCAAAAAAAGGTGGCATTCAGGTCAAGGTGTCAACAAGTACTTTTGTATTTGGGCATCGCTATGTGAGCTTGTGATGGAGTGAAGAGCTAATCAATATAGTCAGCAGGCTTGTTCTGACCATCAGAGACATTTGAGGATGTCATGAATGCCACTATATATCTGTGTTTAGGCAATTGGATCTTATCTATCTATGGTGTCTATTTCAGGGTGAACTGAACTATTTCTTGGATCCCCTGTCTATGCTGATCATGTTGGTGTTGACCAGAGCTTGGATACTTGACATGTATGTTGATAACAACATAGGGAAACCTAAATAACCTAAAGCTGAATCCCACTCAACATGTCTTCAGAACAATGTCAATGTGCCCTCTTTTTTAACATTAAAAAAGTGATAGAAAAATATTGAAACACCACCTTTGTTCCAGTCTCTCAGCACTTCTTGGATACTAAAGCACAGTCACTCTCCAAGGACAAGCATTTCCAGACTGGTCTTCTCAGTACCCATGTTAAGTCTTAGAAAGAACAACACCACAGAATCTTCGTATTCTCTAACTGTATTTTTTGCACAGTAAACACTGAAAGTGAACAGCATTCTGTCACATGCTTAAAGCATTAACCTGAGAACAGGGCTTTCTGGATTTAGCTCCCAGCTACAGCACAAATGCTCTGGGTGGCTGTGGACAGGTCCTTTAACTTCCTTGTCTGTTAAATATTAATAGATAAAATGGAGACTCTTTTTCCTAAGGCAGTTGAGCTGAATGCACGAATGACTGTGGGATGCTACAGTAATAGAGACATTTGACAGATGTAAAGAATGATGCTTCTGTTATTAATGTGATGGATCAAAACTTCACCTCAGGTTCATTAACTTCACCTTTTTGCTTGTCATTGTATAAACACACTACTTTTGGCAGCTCAGCTTCCAAAGAACTCTGTATTCAAAGTCTGCCTGAAATTAAAAAGTGCAGGGGAGTGAGGTAAATTTTCCAGCTCTCCATAAAATTTGACATTGTGAAAATTATGTCTTTTGGTACCACTGTGTAAAGCAAACACTGGAGTTTCCTCCAGTGTGAGAAAAGAGAAAAGGCTATTGAGGGGTGCAGCAGAAGTTAAGAAGAATAAATGTGAATTACTTTTGCAAAACATCCCTGACAGAATTGGATTTTGGGTGACACATGGCTGGAGCTGAACAGAAACTGATAAACATTTCCAGCCCAAGCTGATTCTGCTGAGCCATTTGGGATGTATCTGCACTGAGCATCAGGTTAAGCAGCTTATTTGCTCTGGTGGTGTGCCCTGCAGTAGATCTGCATGCTTATGCAGTTGTCCCTGAGGTATTATTAAGCTTCCATCACCATAAATACTCACTGTGGCTTTGCTAAGAGCTGGACACAGGAGTAGCCTGGCCTCACTGACCCTATGCTGAGCCTTCAGTGAAAGGTATAACATAAGGCATAACATCTGTGGGATGTTAATTGATAACAATTAATTGGAAGTCCAGCCTAGGGGAATTCACACTGAGGTAGGGTGTTGCATACTGCCCTTCACCATCCAGCTTCTCCTTTGAGGATAGGTAAGGTAAAAAGTCAGCCTGGAGGTAGAATTAACAGTATTGTTTCCTGATGTTCATCTGTTTCCATTCCTCATTAATATCTTCTTTTATATTTAATCTCTCATTCCTATACATTTGGCAACATTTTTATTATTATTTTTTACCTGCTTTTGTCATGACTAGCAAAAAAGTCTCTTCCACCTCTGTCTTGCAGAGGGGTTACAATTACAAACTAAGAACCTGTGGCATTTTTCTAGGAGCAAGGCAGGATATTTGACCTTGAGCTTTATCCCAGTGGAGAACAGGGAAGTACAATGCACATTCCATCTTCTCTCACGGAGAGGAGAATTCACTGCTAGATATATATGCCTTTGGTGAGATGTTTCATTAGGTTATATGACAACTATCAGCAACCTGTCAGGGCTAGGGGAATTTTAGACAGAGTTGGCTGGCTTTTCCCTGCAATGTGTGGAGATGCTTTTTCATTGTAGGGCAGCAGGGATGCTGGAAAGAATTGCAGAGTAGCAACTCCTTAGGCTGATCTAGCTAGATCTGCCAACTCCCTTTTCTCCATCACTTTTGATAATGTCTGTGATAGCAGAGGTAAAAATGCTGTTAACATCCATGACAAACTGTGCTGACAAACTAAGTCAGAGATGTGAGGAATATTTGCCTGCCTGGTGACAGTGAGCTTACAGTGATTTGGGAAAGACCTGGATGGTCATAATTCAACATTACCAACGTTTTTTATTCATCATCCCTGGGCTTTAGTGAGAGACAGCCTCTGAGCTGCTTTTCTCAACAGCAACATTGTAGGGTGAACTTCACACTGGACTAATTAGTGTGAATTGTGGTGCTGCCATTGCCTCATCATAAATCATCCTGATAACGAGGCAGGTGAGTGCAGATTCCAAACCTTGTTCTCCTGCAGGTTGGATGAGGATAAACCCATCAAAAGATTGTGAAACACTGTGAAATTTGCTGCTACAAAGCTGCCGTGGAAAAAGCACATAATTAAAACCACTCCCATGGAGAGAATATCATTTAATCTTCTTCATGTAACCCACCAGTAGGACAGAAAACACAACAAAAGACAAGATCTGAATCACAGTAAAAACAACATCATTCTTTGTTCTGTGATTTACTGGAATTCCTTGTAATAATTTTACACTTGATATTAAATATAAGATCAATTATTGAGACTTGTAAGTGAAAATTGCCAAGCTGTATTTCAGCAAATGTGACATTTCTGTTGTGTATGTGAACCTCTTGGACTTCTGTTTTCCAATATACTCTACAGTCTCAAAAGCACAGCATGGCTTTGGAGAAACAACAGGGGACTAAAAGCATAGTATTTTATTGAGGAACAGAGGATTTATTAGACTCAATTAGACTGTGGCCCATTTGTTCCTGTATCTCGCCTCAAGCAATGAGTAAATTCCAGTATTTCAGAAGCAAGAGAAATTACAGTGAAAGAGGAGACATGGGAAATTTTCTTAATGAAATTTGAAAAGTTTTGTTACTGATCTAGAACTTGGCTCTTGCTAAATGGAAACTGCAGTGAAAAATCTGAGACCTACAAGAAAATTTGGGTCATAGAATCATACAATCATAGAATGGTTTGGGTTGGATGGGACCTTAAAGATCATCTGGTTCCAATCCCTCTGACCTTCCACTGGACCAGGTGGGGCTTGAAGAGCTCCGAGCAACCTGCTCTAGTTGAGGATGTCCCTGCTCCCTGCTCTCAGCAGGGGGGTTGGACTAGATGACCTCTAGATGTCCCTTCCAACCCAGACATTTCTATGGTTTTATGTTTCTATGTTTCATGGACTGTACTCATGAGTGATAACTTTATGACAGAAACCTTCAGCTTCTGAGATTTTGTTCATGACATGGCTCTGATCATCTCTGAAAAACCTGGTTTGGGTTAGAGCAGCACAAGCATCTCCAGCGGTCAGAACCAGCAATGGGGACTGAGACAAGTACAAGAAATCCCTCTACAGCTGTAGAGGGTATGCAAGAGGTCTCAGTGATGAGTATTTCCTGATAAACTGTTTCTGTATTGCTCTGAACAGTCAAAAGGAACAGTAGAGACCTATTTTCAAATTTCTGTTGATCCATGGGAGATTTTTCTACGATGCCTGAACTACAATATTGCAAGATGTAGCTGAAGATGCATGTAATTAGAAACAGCTGGGTTTTCCCTCAGCTTTGATCTGTCTGTGCACAATCATGACAGAACAATGAGTGAAACATTTTAAAGGGTTTTTCATAAAAACCTTTGGAGCTATTCTTTGCAGACCTAAAACTATCTGTCCCATCTTGTCTACTTCAGATATTTACCTGGAGATAGAATAGTTTCCAGCTCTCCTCTCGATATCTACATGAGAAGTTCATGGTGAACAAGTTCTTCTAATTCATATTTTTGCAGCCCTGCCAGCCCTGTTACCATGAATGAAAATGGAGACAGATCTGAAAAGTCATCTGCACGAGCTGAATGACAACTCTATTGGGGCTTATTAGGACTCATAAGTCAGAAGAAAGACATGCAAACCAAGAGTGAAGGATCCCCATAGAGACTCACCATATGAGAAGTTCTGCCCTTGGCAATGTGAGTCTCCTGATGAGCTTCAGGGAAAATGCTCCTGGTTTCTGCCTATCTTGCCTTTGAGGTAACTGATGTCAGAGGCAGATGGAGGGATTACTTGAGTTTTGGGGACTAGTGGTCACACACAGATGGTGCCTGGAACACATGGGGACACTTAGTCAAGATGTAACACCATCACAAATGATGTGAATTACATTTGAGCTTATTTTCTTGGAAGGGAGTGATGTGATTACCTACTCTGGATTCTTGCCTGCTGAGACACAAAATAGGATTTTTCAATACTAATTTCTCCTTCAAGTCTAATAGGCACATTAATACTAAAGCTTAACTTTTAAATAAGAAAAAGTCACTATGAAAAGGGGAAAAAAAATGTTCTTCTTGATTTAAGAGTTACAAGGATGGAGAATTCATCACAGCATTAGTTTAGCAGATTAAATAGTTAACAGCACAGTGTCACAAATCTATTCCTTAATTTCTTCTCTAAATTAGAACTCTGCAAATAATTGATATTTTGGTTCACTGGGCAAATTAACAATAAAAAAGAAAGATATTGATAATGAAAGAAAACATTTTGGCATGAATGAACTCTACAATTTGTAAACTAAAACACTGCTATGAAAGTCTGAGAAATGTGAACTCTAATTATAGTAGCACTGCAACTGTAGTAATGAGGGAATAGAAAGTGTGACTGATAAGCAGAAGATAATGATCATAGAATCACAGACTCATAGAATGGCTAGGGATGGAAGGGACCTCTGAAGGTCATCTAGTCCATCCCCCCTGCTGTGAGCAGGGACACCCTCAACTAGACCTGGCTACTCAGAGCCTCTTCCAGCCTCAGCTTAAATATCTCCAGGGATGGGGCCTCAACCACCTCCCTGGGTAGCCTATTCCACTACTCTACCACCCTCAATGTAAAGAACTTCTTCCTGATGTCCAGTCTAAATCTACTCTTCTCTAACTTAAACCCATTACCCCTCATCCTTTTACTACAGGACCTTGTAAACCTGCCCTCTTCAGGTACTGGAAGGTTGCTATTAGATCACCACAGAGCCTTCTCTTCCTCAGGCTGAACAACCTCAACTTCTTCAGCCTGTCCTCATAGGAAAGGTGTCCTGGGTAACTCTGTGTGATCTTGCTGGAGCAGGGAAGTTGGACAAGATGATCTCATGCATTCAGAAGAGTGTGTCCAGAAGGCTGAAGGAGGTTCTCCACCCCCTCTACTCTGCCATAGTGAGACCAGATCTGGAGTATTGTGTCCAGCTCTGGGCTCCCCAGTTCAAGACAGACAGGGAAATACTAGAGAGTGTCCAACAGAAGCTGCAAGAGTGATTAAGGGACTGGAACATCTCTCTTATGAGGAAAGGCTGAGACCTGGGGATGTTTAGTCTGGAGAAGACTGTGAGGGGAACTTATTAAAGTTTACAAGTATCTGAAAGGTGAGTGTCAATTTGAAGGGGTCAGTCTTTTCAGTGGTTCCCAGTGATAGGTCAAACAGCAATGGACACACTCTAAACCACAGGAAGTTTCACCTCAACATGAGGAAAAACTCCTTTACTGTGAGGGTGATGGAGCCTGGAACAGATTGCCCAGAGAGGTTCTGGCCTGCCCTGGGTGACCCTGCTCTGGCAGGGGGGTTGGACTTGATCTCCAGAGGTCCCTTCCAACTCCTACTATCCTATAGTCTTAGGATGGGTGAAATGCTTAGAGACAGACTTTGGAACAGGCAACAGTATTCAGTGGGTGAAGCAGATCTTGAACAGAGCAGCTAGTTTAATTTTTCTTGTTCTCTGATTTTTTTTTAAATGAAAAAAAAAAAACCAAACCCAAAAAAACCCCAAGAACATTTACTCTTTGAAATTATTATTCTATGATCCCATTATTTTTCCATGTTCAGTGAGGATAGATTTACCAGAGGTACTAGTGGAGGTTGTTAGTCCTTCATTTCATCTTTCCCTGTTCGATGATATTCAAGGTATGTATGTTGCCCCTTGTATGGTAGTGAACATGGGCACTGATGCCTCTTTCTTTCTCTGCCTATCTCCTCCAACATTGCTCAAGAGAGACAAGGAACTACTGGAGTGACCCCAGTGGAGGTTATGAAGATGCTGAGGGACTGGAGCATCTCTGTGACAAGGGAAGGCTGAGAGCCCTGGGGCTGTTTACCCTGGAGAACAGAAGACTGAGAAGACAGAGAAGGGATCTAATAAAGGGTGGGAGTCAAAAGGATGGGGCCACACTCTTTTCAGTAATGCCCAGAGACAGGACAAGGTTCAATGGACACAAACTGGAACACAGGAAATTACACCAAAACATAAGGAAAAACTCTTTTGGGAGGGTGTCAGAGCCTGGCCCAGGCTGCCCAGAGAGGTTGTAGAGTCTTCTTCTCTGGAGGATAATCCCCACCTGGATGCAATCCTGGGCCCCCTACTCTGGGTGACCCTGATGGGGAAGGGGGTTGGACTGGATGATCTCCAGAAGTCCCCTCCCACCCCTGCCATTCTGTGATTCTGTGATATGCATTTTGGCTGCATCATGCTCTGTCTGTATATTTAGGAAATATTAAACAGAAAAAGTAGTTTATTTTCTTAGAAAATGACACCTTTATAGCAATAGTTCCAAAAGTTTAAAATATTACATCCTTTTGAGTATTTTTAACCAATTCATTGGTAATTTCAGTCAAGGGAAAAAAAAAAAAAAAAAGTATTTTTTTCTATTCTGTGTCCTTCTGGTTTCTGTTTCTGAAGCTGCTATTCCTGCCCTTCCTTTATGTGAAGAAGCCTCAAGATTGCTTGGAGGTCAGTGATTGTTACGCTAATTTTCCCCATCTTTTATTCTTTCCTTTTGAAATACAGCCCCTTAGACTAATTTATCTCTTTGGAAACAGATACAAAGCAGGTCAAGAAAAGCAATAAATGCAATGAATGGGAAAATCTCTAACAAACACACTCAGTAACTTTCCAACATGGTCAAACAATGCCATGGCCAGAAATTTTGTTAGACTCAGAAGCAGCAACTCTAAAACTAGGCTCAGAATCTGAAACATTTCATTCATCCCCCAGCCATTTCTGTACCAATATTGCAAGAGTGTAATGGATGTCTTTTGGGCCAACAGGACATGACTGAGTGAAATACCTGTAAAATAAATAGAGTGGAAAGTTATATAACTTGAGCTGAAGGGCTAGAGAACCCCATAAAAGACAAAAAAATATCTTGTGAGGATAGAAAAAGGCAAACAACACACATTCACCAAAGCCTGGTTATGTTTTCCAGATGTGCCAGGCTGCATAAGGTTTTGTGCTGCAATAAAAATTAAGCCTTACATTATAATTAGCAGATAAAGAGACTAACAGTCACCAGCAATCCTCTTGACACCGTGCCGGCTCTTTCAGCCCCAGTAATATATTCACGGATTACAAAAATAATTTAAATTACATTCCCATGTAGTGAATGTCGGATTTGTGAGATGACATTGCATTGCTTTATGAGAATTTTGGGCATACCTGGTTCTGAACAAGGAAGGGTGAGGAAAGAAGGAAAGCACTAATTAGACTAAAAAAAACCAAACAAACAAACAAGATGCAATCTGAGATCACAGCATTGTTTAAAGTTACCTGATGAGATGAAGAATGAAGAAAACTGGATATTAGCAGATGAATCTCTTGTTCACTTTTCTAGGTAAACTGATCTACCAAGAGCATCTTATACCCAAATACAGTGTGGTCCATCCAGGCAAGCAAGTGTAAAAAACAGCAGATGAATCAATGGAATCATGGAAATAACAATGCTTCCCTTCAGCAAATATGGGATCTTCAAGGGACTGGGCAGAGGTGGGTGGTAAGTGAAGCTGCATATGGGATAAAGCACAGGCAAAGGCCAAATCCCAGGAGGAAAACAGCCAAAGATTTGCATCATTTTTGCCTAGGACAGATCTATGGAATCTCTGTCTGTTCCTGGAAAGTGAAATTCCACAGTAGTACCCCTCTTCCATCTCATTCCTGGAGATCATTTGGCAGTTTCCTATTCCAGATGACTCCTCTTTTTGAACACCCTTTCACCACAATGTGAGCAAACCCAGTCTGATCGCAGCTTGTCTTCTCACCGGGCACAGAGAGTGGTTGTGAATGGTACCAAATCCATTTGGTGTCTGGTGACCAGTGGTGTCCCTCAGGGATCAGTATTGGGTCCAGTTCTATTCAACACCTTTATTGATGACCGGGATGAGGGGATCGAGTGTACCCTTAGTAAATTCACAGATGACACTAAGCTAGGGGCGAGTGTTGATCTGCTGGAGGGTCAGAAGATGCTGCAGACGGACCTGGACAGGCTGTCAATGGTCTGAGGCCAATAATATGAGGTTTAACAAGACCAAGTGCAGGGTCCTACACTTTGGCCAGAGTAACTCCCTACAGCGCTACAGACTGGGGGATGAGTGGATGGAGAGTGGACTGGCAGAGAGGGACCTGGGAGTACTGGTTGATTACCGGCTGAACATGAGTCAGCAGTGTGCCCAGGTGGCACAGAAGCCCAATGGCATCTTGGCCTGTATCAGGAATAGTGTGTCCAGCGGTTCTAGGGATGTAATTCTCCCCCTGTACTTGGCACTGGTGAGGCCTCACCTCGAGTACTGGGTGCAGGTCTGGGCCCCTCACTTCCAGAAGGATACTGAGGTGCTGGAGTGGGTCCAGAGCTGAGCAACGAGGCTGGGGAAGGGACTGGAGGGAAAGTCTTATGAGGAGAGGCTGAGGGAGATGGGTTTGTTCAGCCTGGAGAAGAGGAGACTCAGGGGGGACCTCCTCACTCTCTACAACTACTTGAAAGGAAGCTGTAGACAGGTGGGGGTTGGGCTTTTCTCCCTGACAACTTATTCTTATGGGTGAAGTGCATCACTCCATCCGTGACAAGTAAGAAGTAGCAGATGTTTCGAGAAGAGCAAGAAAGCTGATACCTCACCACTCTATTCTCCCAGCCTTGAGCAAACTGCACTCTATGTACTTTCCCAGACAGAGGTGATGCCTCTTTTTTTTTTAAAGCCATTGATGAAGTTTTTATTTCACGCCATTGTGGATTTTCTGGAGGAATAGCTGTACCTATGTGATGCAGATTATCTGATGAAACCATACCTAAATCATAGCTCTTAGGTAAAACATTGCCCATAAAAATTGTGAGCACTAGACAGCCTGTGAATAGAGGAAATACTGATGTTTACAACCATAAGAAAAAACTGATGCAAGCTTGTCACTTATGCTTAGGAGTTTGTTGCTAGCCATAGGTGGAGGAAGGATGGATCCACACAGATAGGTGGTTCCAGTGTCTCTGTTGATTCTCAAAATCTATTAAAATAGCAAATATTTCTTTGGAAGGAAAAGAGTTCTCTGACAATCCCCATTACCACCACAAATTTGAAGAGTATGCAGGAGACAAAGTTACTCTTTTTCTGGGGTGAGACCCAAAGTCATTTGAAACTTGCTGTTTGGCTCATTAAACTCCCGTGATTTCAAATTTCTGGGGTTTTTTTCAAACCTGTTCCACTTGTTTCAACTAACTGACTGAACAGTGGCACACTATGTTCTGTTTCTTCACAGTTATTTATGTTCTACTAATGAGGGAAAAAAAAAATAATAATAAAGCCGGAGAAACAGAGAGACACAGAGCCTGGGTACTCTAGTAATCTGCTGAAACATGACAGAAGCTTTGGGTTTTTCACACTCCTGATGTTTGTCTTGACATGGATTGGGCCCAGTGCTCTTAATTTGCAAGAAGAACATTTTGTTTATTAAGAATGTGCACTGAATTGTAATAGGAAGCTGACTGACGGTGGCTGAGGAATTGCACAGCCTTGCGGATGATCTGCTTTCATAGCTCAAAAACCTGTGGAGCTGGGTTCTGTATGGACATACTCCAAGCGCCTCCTTGATCAAGCCTGAGAGGTTGCCAAATGAAAATTTGATGCCTACATATTTCCAGGATTCCATTCGTGGAATCATTCAAAAAATCGCTATGGTTAGAAAAGACCTTTAAGATCAAGTCCAACCATTATCTAACTCTACCAGGCCCACTACTACACCACATCCTTAAGCACTGTATCTAGATGGCTTTTAAATACACACAGGGATGGTGATTCAATCACTTCCCTGGGCATCCTGTTCCAGTCTTTGATAACCCTTTTGATATAAAAGTTTTTCCTGATGTCCAACCTGGCACAATCTGATGCCATTTGCTCTTGTCCTATCAGTTGTGATTTGTGAAGAGAGACCAACTCCCACCTCTCTACAACCTCCTGTCAGGTAGTTGTAGAGAGCAGTAAGGTCTCCCCTCAGACTCCTTTTCTTCAGCCCAAATGACCCCTGAGCCATCAGCCACTCCTCATAAGACTTATTCTCAAGACCCTTCACTAGCTTGTTGCCCTTCGTTGGACCCTCTTGAGCACCTTCATGTCTTTCTTATACCATGGTGCCCAAAATTGAATCCAGTCCTCAAGGTGCAGCCTCACAGGTTCTGAATACAGTGGAAAAACCACTTCACTAGTCCTCCTAGCCACATTATTGCTGATACAAGCCAGGATGACATTGGCCACCTGGACACACTGCTGGCTCATCTTCAGCTGGCTGTCAATCAACATCTCTTTCTGCCAGGCAGCTTTCCAGCCGCTCCTCCCCAAGCCTGGTGCGTTGCCTCAGGTTCTTGTGGTCCAAGTGCAGGACTCAGCACTTGTTCTCGTTGAAGCCAATATGATTGCCCTCAGCCCATCAATACAGCCTGTCCAGGTCTCTCTGAAAAGCCTTACTACCCTTAAGGAGACCAACACTCCCACCTAACAAATGGCTAATGTCTCTCAGTGAAGGTCTTAAAGGAGAGGTTTGTTACTCCATCTAGCCTGAAAATCTGTGGGCTGCAGAACTAAATGTCTGTGAAACTGGGTACTGTGGTAACATTTCCTGACTGATGCCAGTTACCTACACAGTAAAATGCCCATGACCTGTAATGGAGTCCTGGCTAAAACAGGCAGATGGTCATGCGTATCTCTGTCTGAAATTCGTGTCAATAAGGCTAAGGCACAGGTCTACAGAAAATATTATCAATGTATGGAACAGTATTTTAAAACTGTACATTACTATAAACCTTTTTGGGGGCTTTACAAAGATATTGTCAGAAAATACTGGATGGTAGAAAATTGGTGCTAAAATAGTTTCTTCATGTCATTTGCCATAGTATTAAACACCAAATTTGTGGATATAAATTCAGTGGCAGCCTGAAAAAAACATGGTAGAAGGGATGCAAGCACAGCTGAGAAGTCATAGGTTTTTGTCAGTGTGTCTTTCTACCCTTTTCCTCCACATGATGACAAGTAAAGGTTAGAATTAGGTCAGAAGAGTGGGATGAAAAAAAAATTTAGCTTCAGTCTCCTGTAGTCCCCTCTCCATGCCTGCAGAACTGAGTCTCAGTCTGACTCCTGCAGGAATCTTTTACAGGACATTCTGCACTGAGCAGACAAGAAAAGTGCCATGCCTTACGCAGCTTGATGATGTCAGTAATTATAAGCATGTTCTGTGTTCAACTTTCTATGTCCGGATTCAATCAGATGTCACTCAGGGATAAATTGGTAGCCCTTGGACAGATAACCTCAAAGGATCTGTGAAGACTAAGGTATAAAGATACACCTGATCATCTCACCAGTATGGCCAGGACACAATAAAGAATTAACACACCCTGTGATCCTAGGATGGGGTTGGCAGCTGTTTGATACATTCAAAAGGTATGTTTGACCAGTCACATGAAATTCCAGTCCTGTACTTAAAAGCCATCTTCCTTTTTGATAACAATAGTCTGTTTGTAATGACATCCTAAAGCAAGGAAAAAAGTGGAGGGTGAATTGGAGCAATTTGATATGCATCTTCCATGGGTCATTCTTGGAATAGGGAAGACCTGGGAAATAAGATGCATATTGAGCCTGTATTCAGAGCAGAAGGAAAAAAAACAACTGAAGAACAAACCAATTAATGCTGACCTCTCAGAGCTGAGACTTGCATAGACAGAGTGGGGGAATAAACCAGTGTAAGTGACTACATTTCAGGGATAGAACCAGCAGATTATATCTTGACCTAATCAGTTAGCAACCTGCAAAGAGGTGATGTCCCATTTAAAACACAGCCAGGAAAAAAAACAGCAGAGGTAAATATGCTCACCTGGTGTGTGGTTTTACTCAGGTAAGATAAAAAAGCATCAAAAGACTCTGTTTATCTCATCCAAGGCCACAAAATGGGCAATACTAGAGGAGTTTCAACCATTTTGAGATGAGCTCAGCAGTGCCCCAAGGAGGTATTGATTACAGTGAACTATGTCTCCTGACAAGCTCTCTCAGTGCCAAGTCAATCATGGATGAGTTTATGAAGCTGTCTGCTCCACTTATGCTGCCCAAAATGGTCTTGCAGGGTTTCTCTGAAGGAAATGAAAGAGCAGGCCTGCTGTAATACCTAATGCATCTTTCTGACAGAGAAGTAAAATGTAGCTCTCGATTTACTATGTGAATTCTTTTGAAACTAAGGACTGAATGTGAAGCTGTTGAGACGGACCCAGCTACAGAAGGTAACCTAAACCAATCCATCCATCCATGGACTGGGGAAAGAATCTGTTCTCCTTATGAAGAAGACATCCACTACCCTCCTTTCTCAGTTGGATGGGATATTAGTAGCTTGTCAGGCTAAAATCGGATGTTTGTGGGAGTATCTGAGAACTTCAGATGCCATTAAAACTAGTGGTTCCCTCCACCATGAGGTTTCATGCCCTGGTGCCCTGTGCCCAAATATCACAGCAGCTGTACCAGGAAAAGATGCAAGAAACATATGAAGAAATTAGATTTCATTTATATGATGATTTGCAGTCTCTTTGAGATAAAGACATTATTCTATGATTATGGTTGGTCCATTCTACATAAATGGAATCTCAGTAGCAATGGTCTCTCTGTTCCTCAAAAAGCCCACCCCAAAACAAAACAAAACCACCTTCACTTTATTATGGCAGAGTTGATTGTTTTCTTTCATATGACTGAGGTATTTTATTTCTCTTCCTCTCATTCATTACCTCCCTTCACCTTTGTTTTCTTGTAATATTCCAGAGCAGGAACAGGTAAATGGTCCCCCTGTAACTGAATAATCCCTTGACTGCTGTTATTCTTACTTGGCGAAGAAAAAGGTACAAAAACCCTTGTAGATATTCCAGCTGGCCATGAAATTGCAATCAAATTCCTGAAGGCTGAAAGGAATTTGGTTGTGAACCGTGGAGATTTGTGACTCATCCTTTGGTCAGAATATGTAAGTGATGGTCTCAGTTATGATCAAAATGGTGAAAAGCACCTAGAGGCAGAGGGCTCAGCAACATTCCCAAAGTGATGTGCATGGTGGCCCGGCTTTACAGCAGCCCCTTTCCAAAGTAGTGCACTACACCTGAATGATCCTCCTGCTTCAAGAAAGTGTGGCAGCAATAAAATTCAGCCATTAACTCCCAGTTTAAATTTGGGTAATTGTCCTTTTGCTTGCCTTACAATCCTAGAGCTGTTGCCTGAGAGCCTTTCCCGTTTGCACAAGAAGGTGACCTTTCAGACAGGTACCTTCAAAGTCCCACCCTTCCTACAGGAGATACATTCATGTTTGAAAGCAAATATGCATATGACAAAGAATTTTTGACATACCTTTTCTGAGAAATTTAGTCTATGATCATTATAGCTGTGGGGTGTCCCTCAGGTATGATCAACACCATATGCCAAGAGTAACAGTTGCAATATCCCTTCTTTTCTACCACAAAAAGGACTAGCACTGCATCCCTTTCCCTTCGACAGCTAACATCTTCCCCTCTCCCCATCAGAATATCTCTCTCCCTCACATGACAGTTAATATAAAAATCACAGTCTCTGTTTTAAACTGGTTGTGTGTGATGTGCTCACCTGTGTGAACACTTCTGGAACTCTGTTTTTTTTTCCTCTCTTTTCAGATCAAACACAGTGAGTTGTTTGCATTTTCATGATGAGAAGCTTCCTATGGTCTGTGAATCTGTACAGGGTGCAATAATTGGACTCTATGATCTTAAGAGTCTTTTCCAACCACTAGATGATTCTGTAATTAATCATGTCCTACCTGGCTTTCTTCATCTTCCTTTCTCTCAATTCTCTTCCCAGCCAAACCATTCTAGTCTGTCTACCCTTGAAGGCACAGAAAAACATAATAAGGTTTGTGGTGTATTTATGAAGGCTGATAAAGTTTGCTTTATGGCTTCTGGCCTTACGAAATGGTCTCCGAGTTGCAATGAAATCCTTTAAATTCATATGATTGCTTGAAGAAACTGAGGGAAGTGAGAGATATTGGAAATATTTCATCTGACAAAGGAAACAATTGCCAAATGGGTTTTTGCTCTTGCTTTATTGCAGAGCAATTATAAAAAGTGGGATCTACACTTCTGGCTTTAAACACAGTAAGAGTGTGACAATTCATATACATGACTTGACTTGCAACTGAAGGGAGTCTCACCTCAGTGATTTTGTCTGTTCTATCACCGACTCCTTGCTCTGCCAACCAAGCAGCAAGAGCTCATCTCGCTTTTATTTGGCAAATATTAAACTAAACTGCTCAGATCTCTTTTTTTTCCCCGTAACAGATTTGCAACCCTGCAAGACAGGACTGGGAAGCCTCGGCCTGCCTGTATTGTCTTTGAATTCTCTTTCTGTATTAGATGCACATTCCTCAATGTGATGTACATCCCAGTAAAGTGCTTCTCTCAGCTAGCTGCCATTCAAATGTTCCAGATATGTAGAGAATGTGCAATGCAACATGGTCTGACACAGGGGTCAACAATCTTCCCTGAGTGATATGCCAGACTAGTTTTCTCTCATAAATTTGAGATGAGATAAAAAAAAAATGCATCAGAAGACAGTGAATGCAGGATGATAAAGAAATGTCTGGTCTACTGTCAGCTAAAGCTTGCTTTTCTGCAAAGTGGTATCTTGTGTTGCATTTACAGGTCCACAGCAACTGCTGCAGATACCTGCTCAGAAGATGTGACTGACAGCCTAACATTACTTGTGCTGTAGGCAGCAGCTATGGTTTATGAAGATCTCCAGTGAATGGTCACTGTTGCCCAGACAAATTAGGTGACCTTATTCATATACACTGCCTCTAGGATATGGACTGTAGAGGCTGATATGCCCTTTTCCAAGGCTAGGATTCCTCAGCAAGGGAACCATTTGCTTTTCTTGATACTCAAGATTACTGGAAAAAAACCCACAGAGAACAAACAAGGATACCCAAATGTATGACAGGCTGGAGAGGTGGGCCCATGCCAACTTCATGAAGTTCAACAAGGCCAAATACAAGGTCCTCCATCTGTGTCAGAGCAATCCCAAGCACCAACATAGGCTGGGCAGTGACTGTCTCAAGAGCAGCCCTGAAGAAAAGGACTTGGGGGTACTGGTGGATGAGAGACTCAAAATGAGCCATCAGTGTGCTCTTGCAGCCCAGAGGGACAATCGTATCCTGGGCTGCATCAAGAGAAGTGTGGCCAGCAGGTCGAGGGAGGCGTTTCTTCCCCTTTACTCCACTCTTGTGAGACCTCACCTGGAGTACTGCGTCCAGTTCTGGAACCCCTATTACAAGAGGGATATGGATGTGCTGGAACATGT
>JANHFX010002956.1:0-10308 GCA_027560015.1 Chloroceryle amazona
TTTTTATGGATTGGGGTGATATTTGCCAATTTCCAGTCATATGGGACCTCCCCAGTGAGCCAGGACTGTTGGAAGAAATGTTTCTTTTAAAAGTGTATTTTATAAAAATCATAGTTTATACATTAGAACTCTATAGATTAATTATGTATGGAACTGGATGCTGATTGGCTGAAACTACCGATAACCTTTTTATAACCTAACCTTATGCAGTGAGCAGTGATATTTAATTAGAGGTACAAGCAATGCTAGGAAACCCTTAATGTAAGTTCATTTTGCCTTCTTGTAAATTTTACCTGTTGTTTAGGTATCATTTTGACAAACACGAACCGTCCTAAAGTGATGTTTTCAGCATTTTCTTCAAAGTAGGAACTTCAGACACTAATAATTGACTAATACTCTGTGAAGTTGCCTGTAAGTGTAGACAGAGAAGAAACAGAAAATAATGCTTACTAACCCTTCAAGAAAATAGCTAACTGCCAGGTTAAGTATTGTGTAGTAGTACACAAAGAATATTGTACTTAATGGTAAATGGCTTTGATACCAGGAAATAGTTACCACTGATGATTTCAGATCAGGTTGTCAAGACATGTTAAGCCTCACTGTCTTGATCCCTGCCCAGCTCACTGTAGCTGATTATAAATCAGTGATTAGATGGAGAATGTGAAAAGGCAACCCATAGATACGCCGTCCTAGAGTATCCTTTATGTAATGTTCTTGCTCTCCCATTTAACTTCCATGTGATTTTTATTTGTGTTTTACAGGTTTTCTTTAGCTGCTTGTCTCTAGTGGTATGTTTAGAGTAGCAACCCTTTGGGGCCATACTATTTCTATATTGCATCCCGAGCCAGATATGGTTGGAATCCACATAAATTATTGTAATGATTGCACTTAAATATATGGAAATAGAGACTCCACCCTTTTGTTTGGGAGTAAACAACAGTGATTTCTCAGTGACTGCTCCTGTGAACACAGGGAAAGCCCCAGTAGCTGCAGATCTACTGTGGCTTCCCCCCCGAGCACAAAAGTCAAACTGATAAAAAGTCAACACTTCTGTCACGAGTAGGGTGGTTCTTAGAGTGCCACGCTACCTGCTTTTCACAGAAACAGCAAGGACTTGTGCCAGATGAAGAAAAATTCCCCTTTCTGTAGTGTCATCACCTAATTTAACTTTTCTGTACCTAGAAGCACTGTAGGAATGGAAGTGTTTCCATCTATCTGTAGCATACAGATTTGTGTGTATCAAAGCACCTTACGACTGCTAAGTGGAAGGCAAGCTTTAAGACCAAGAGCAAGGCAAAGAGAAATTTCCAAGCAGTCATTAAAATATAAGGAAAAAAAAAATCAAAATGGAGATGAACAAAATAATCTATCAAATGTGAAATGTACTTCCCCAGAAGTGAGATACTGTTGTAAGGTGTAGTTCACAGGGGAAACCAAATTATCAGATCTTGAACTTTTCTGTTATGCCTCCTTTAGAGAGACGCCAAAAAAACTGAAGACACCAATCCACAAAAAGGAATATCTATCTTCATGGTATTTCCTTAGAGACCTGGAAGAATATTTTTGTCTCTGTATATGTCCTGGAGTTAACATAGGACCAGACCAGTCCTTTGCAGGCAAAATGAAGTGTTAAAAGTCTCTTTTTCAAGTTTATTCTTTAATCTAAGGAAATCCATTTTTTTGCAAGTTAAAATATATAGAGTGGTAAGGAATTTACTGCTCAGTTTAGTGATATAATTCCTCTGTTATGTTATTCAGTGAAAATGGGAATGTAGTATTACTAAGGTTGGTTAACAATACAGGAGCTTGATTTTTGTCTCTTGTTGGTTGGACTTCTCTGACACATCAGCTCCCTGCTATGTCTGCTCCCTTTACTTCATGCTGGTTGACTGGTTCTCCCCAGGCAGTAAAGCAGGCAATGTAAAAAAAAAAGTGATTTTTAGTCTTGTAAAATGTCACCCATTACCTAAAATATACATAAATATCAGTGTCAGAATATTCCAATAACTGTACAACTGCAAATGATCATTCACTTTTTGGAGGGTGTGTAAACTGTATAGATTATACAGAAGGTAGAACAGGCAACGGAATGTGGATGTATTCTCTACAATGGCAAAGGAGCAGACAGTGCCCTTTAATGGACTTGATGATCTTGGAGGTCTATTCCAGCCTCAAAAATCCTGTGATTCTGTGTAATGTGTTAGGGACACTGCTCTGAGCTCCACCTATAGTTCCATCATTGTTACATTCTTTATAAATTGCATGTAGTTAGGATATTTCCTGTAAAAAATACTTATTCACTCCTAATTTATAAATTAAACAAGTTTATAATTTTCTGGTTTGACCTCTGCATTACGTTAAAGACCTTATAATTACAGAATGAAGATTTAACACAGCTTTGAGAAAGGGTCCTTGGTATAACATTGCATACCGCTAGTTGAAGGGAATCCTCTGTAAACCCTGTGGCAACCCTTCTGTTGTTTTTCCATGACATTTTCTGGTCATTTACTTTAGAAATATAATTTCTAACTAGTATGCAGGATTAATTAGTTACAGATATCGCTACTGATGATACAAATCAGGTTATTTGATGTTTAGTGGATTTGCTTGCACATATTTATTTCAAATTTAGAAACCTCAGTTATGGAGCAAGCCTAGGGTCTTGCTTACATATTCTGTGAATTGAGAAGGAAGAAATTATTCTGTCCCCTCAACATTATGCAAGCATACTCTCTCTTTCCTGGATATATCTTACTATCTGAATGGGAATCTGGAGTAGCAATGCTCTTGGTTTAGGGTGGTACAGTAAAAGACTGGTTTCAGAAGTTATACAAAACAGCGTGCATACTCATGCTAACCTAAATCTTCCTTTAAAACTGGTGTAAATCTTATATGAACAAATTCTGCCACAAATTTTCCAGCATTTCTGATTTTAATTCAAGTACTGGGGGACTAGGTGTTTTTGTTTATTTTGTTAAGTCTTGCTGCACTTCTGAATGTGGTACTATTGGTCAGAATAGAAAATGAAATGCAGACAATAAAACCCTGTCACTTGTATGATTTGATGTGGCTGGTACATTAATCCTTACATGTTTTATATTTTTCCCTAACAGATGATTTATAGGATTTATTTATACTGGAATTGACTCTTGCCAAACAATAACGATCCACTTATCTGACTTTATAAAGATATAGCCAAACATGGCTAATATGCAGAAATTAAGGGCAAGCAAGATGTACTTCTCAGTACTTGCAGGAATTAATTAATACAATTTTGCCTGGGCTTTGCTGTTTTCTGACTGGTTTAGCTGGGCTTCCTTGATTAACTAATTCTACATGATGGTTCTGGTCCAGCATTATGTCCCCCTTCAGCCAATAACTTTTGAACCCGTTGACTGCGAACAGCCACATTGTTCTCAGAGCCAGGGTGCTCACATGGGCATTATGGGTTTTGGGAGCTGTCATGGAGTTTGTTGTATCTCCAACCACAGCTTTTCCAAAAGGCAGCAGCTAGGCAGCATATGTGGACTGTCCAACAAGAGTAGTGCCAGCGGCCAAGCTAGACTAGCACAAGATAGCTGGAGAGCTGGATGTTAATCCAAGTGCAGTGGATTTGCAGAGTGCAGCTTCTTTAGTTCCCCTGGCTGTAGAACATCTTGTGTACTTTGCTTCACATGTCTTTGTATTTTCACACTTTAGATTTGACTTTATCCTAGCAATTATATTTTTTAAAGTTTTATTTCAAAAAAAAGGGTTTTTTTTAATTTTATATTATTTCAGGATACAGAGACTAGAGTTGTAATTAAGGTTGTATTAACAATACTTTATTAAAGAAATCATAGCATCCAGGCTCTTCATCAGGTAGTTATGTAGAAAAGCTAGAAAACCAAAGGAGGAATAAAATAGAAAGCATAGTGGATCTTGCTTAAAGCCCATGATGTACATAGGATTTTAAATTCTCTGCCCGTTTTCCTTTCCCTTGGACTACATCATCTCTAATGTAACTTTCTCTGTCTGTGAAATAAGCCTTCTCTGCTTTGCCTGTTTTGTAAAGCCTTCTAAGGAAATTTTACTGTGGAAGAATGATTTTCTGTTGTAATGCTAATCCATCTTGACAAGGCAGTCCAACCAAAAGGTTTTAAGAAATCAGCTTTCATATTATAAATTACATTTTGAAAAATACAATAGTGAAACAATTATTAAAGCAGAGAAGATTCTCTAAGCAGTTCTCTAAGCAGAATTGAATTCTTAAAGCAAAGATATTGTGAACAACAGGAACATTACAAAAGGTGCCAAATCACTTTCATTGTTAAATTACTTATTGCTCCAATGTTCCAAACAATGACATCACTAATTACAATTTTGCCTACCATAGCACTTCATTCTCAGTGCTTTAAACTAAATTGCACTAGGAGTGAACATAACCCTCTGAAATGCAGAGGATAACAAAGCAACTTAAGTGTCTCTCTTTCAGCAGCCAAGGTCTAGTGAATTCTGACCCCTGAACTGTACTATAGTAATCCCTTTAGCCACCAAGCTCATATGACACTGCTGGGTAAAATGTCAATCACTGCGAAGTTAATATCCGAGCTGATTAGTGTCAAATCTCTGTCAGTGTGTCACTGCAATATTTGGGAAACAACAATTTTGAGAAGAAATACTCAAGAATGGACAGAGGCTGTCCACTTTGTGCATGCTTGCATGGTCCTGTGTTACCTGAGCCACAGTTAGCTTGTGAAAAACAAAACACAGCTTTACTTAAAAAGTGAAACAAATCGATTGTTAAGTGGGGAAACTCATGGTGGACACTCCAGTTCCTTTGTTTGTGAAGGCAGTTTTCTGGTTTTAGTTATAATTTGCATACCTGCCTGTAATACTTGTAAACAATAAAAGGCACATAAAAACGTTGTTTTAGCATTCTCCCAAACCCCATTTCTCCAGCTGTGATAGACATTATTTATTTATTTATTTATTTAAAATTATTTTTTTAAAAAAAAAAATAACCCCACTGTGCTAATCTTGAAAAGGTCTTCCGCAAAAGAAAAGGGTTTCACCAGAGCCTAAGAAAACTAAATAATAAAATGCTACAGCAATTTGTTAAATATCAAGTCTTATTCAGCCCTCAGAATGATACAAATACTTATCTCATGGATATAAAGGGCGGTACACATTGGACAACCTGTGAGTTGTTACAAACTGTAAATTATTTCAGATCTGCTTTTCAAACATATCAGACCACTTCTGCTCAGTGGTGTCATCTGCAATTGTGACTGTACTAAAACTCAGAGATGTTTTAACTTTAGGGAAGTTCCTTAACAGCTGAAATAATTGAAGAGCCACTGTTATTAATCTTGTTGGCAACCTGTGGTATAGTGAGAGCAGGTTGCAGCTGTGAGTTTGGATTAAGTACAAAGGAAGACAATATTATTTCATCATCATGACAAACAAGTGCCAGAGGACTGGCTGATGTGAGTGGGCAGTAGGAGGGGTGGCACAAGATAGAATTGTATTTGTATGTAAGCTCACTGAGTTTTTGGATAATACAGGCACGTGATCTGTAATTTGCAAGAGTATGAAATGTCTCTAGGGGAGGAGTATCACAGAACTAATAACCTCTTTCACTTTTTCTGTTCCTGTTAATGATAACAAGCAAAGGAACATGGAATTTGGACACTGCTGTTATAAAGGCAGAAGTCTAATGCTGCTTCTTAAGAACAGAGGCAGCACAGTACAATTAACATTTGGAGAATGAATTCATGGTTAGGAGGGCAGAGATGCATGCAGATTTTAGAGACTGACATCCAAAGTATCATCTGACTTTTGAAACTCTTGCAGAAATTCAGAAGCTGAAGATCTGATCAAGGGATAGTGCACTTTCAGATCACCTTACCTATTATGCAGAGATACTTGTTTTGTATTATCTGTGACGGTGACCTTCTTCACAGGATTTCTTTCATTCTATGACCTGGGCTTTGTGACCTATTATTTGAGGTCTTTTCATAACATACATCCAGGTTGCAAACCTTAGTAATCTTGGACCACAAACCTCCTACCGATGCCAATAGGAGTTTGAAGTCCAGGGACAGACTCCAACTTGTTATAGAAACATGGATGACATAGATAAAAGCAGTTTGACACATCACATATAATACTGAGACATCTGTCTTGCCACCTGAGCCTACAGTTTACCAGGCAAACAAATAAGGTATTCACCAGAGCTGTGTGTATATCCTGTAAGAGTTCGATTAGATTAAATGATGCAGAGATCCCATCCCTGTCTGAGTATGAAGACCTTTTTGTCCTTCCCTCTTTTGTTTCTTCCTTTATTTAATTGATTTCTCCTCTAAAGTGAGATTTTAATACGTAAAGGAATGAGCCAGATATTATATTTTGCTGCCTTCTCATTTTCAGAAACTAAACTATACTGATAACAAACCGACTATCCAGCATGGTCATTGTACTTGTGAAAAATCTATCTGAATGTCATAGAAATAGCCTTTCAAATTTGCTCGAGCGGTTAAATGAAGGAGGAGCATTGAATTACATTTTGTTTGGTTCAGTTATCTGTGAAGAAAATAAAAAATCAAGTAAGAAAGTCTTACATTAATTTCTTAATCAGGATCCACTAAACTTATCCTTTTCCTCTCTTTTGTTTTATTTCCTTCCTTCTCCATGCTCCACTGAGTTTTCTTCCCCCCTCTATCCCTCCACTTTTCTGCTGTCTCTTCCCACCTTTGTTGTTTCCTTGGCTCATTTTCCTCTTAGAGATTCTCATTCTTTGAAATATTTATTCCACATCATGAACAAGAAATTAAGTGAAACAGTGTCACTGAAGTCAGTGTATTGCACTGCACAAACTGGTCGGGTTGTAAAATCAATCTTTTTGTTTTCTTTCCCGTTTCCTTTCTCTTCTTCCTATTGTGTTCTACACTTTCCTTTCCTCTGATTCCCATCATTACCACAGTAGTTTTTCCCCATAGGCAAAAGAGAACCAGGCAGCATAAGCAGGCTTCTTTGCTGGACAGAAGATAAGGAAGAAAAAATCTTTGCTATAAATGCCTATAAATGGTTGAGAGCTTTAGATTTGATTGGCTTGGCTTATGCTACAAGACAATATAGCTTGACAGCTCTCACAGCCCTCATGAACATAAACAGTCAGCCACTCTACCTCCTATGTTCTGTTCTTTATTATTTGCCATCCATAAACCTTCTGTTATTTGAAATTAAACTTTGACTGCAATGTCTTAAATCCATTCAAACAGAGCTAGCAGAGAATATAAATGATGTGTCAAATGCAAAAATAACAATGATTTCCCTCTCTTTCTTGCCTGTCATCTTGCAGTGGAGAAAGTGGTTCTGGGAAGACTGAAGCCTGTAAACAGATAGTGAAGCACCTCGCTTGCAGAGCCAGCGCCAGCAGAAATATCTTTGATACAAAGATGAAACATGTAAGTAGCATTCTTATCACTGCATAGAACAAAGCAAAAATCTGGCGTCTTGGATAGGCAGAGGCATTTGAACTGTAAGGAAAAAGGCATCTGCTATGCAGAGGTTCATAAGGGGTTTGATTTCACCATTGAAGTCAAAGGAGGTTTCTTTCCCTGAATTGACCTTCAGGTCAATCACATTGATGTGATGAGAGGAATCTGAAAAGTGGAGGCCAATTTTACTTCTGTATGTTTTGGTGACTTTGGAACACAATGTTTCAGTCAATAGGAAACTTTTGTGTGACTCCTAAATGTGTTTCAGTTGCATCTAGTAAGTAAATAAATTTATCTGTATGGTTGTGGTGGTGCTTCTCTGGACAATATAAGAAGTGCCAAGGTATCTGAAGCAATAGTATGTAAGACAGAAACTGGAAAGTTGTGGGAAAACTGCAAGGACTGAACTAAGTCATGTGGCCCAGTATTTATGTACTAAATATATTTATGAAATAGGCAAGAGTTCTGAATAATTAGTCATATTTAATTCCCACCGTAGAACAAAATCCTGCCCAGTCTGTATCATGAAATCATGAGAACCTGCTTCACACATTAGATTAATTTGTCTCCTTGCTAATACAATATAAATGTAAAGTTTTTGTTTGACTGAACACTGCAACTCATGTTCCATTGTTAGAGCTGTAATACTACTATAGAGGTTCACAGTGATATTTTAAATTATTCTAAACTCTAGACTGACAATTCAGATTCTACTGAAAAAATGCCTTTCCTGGTGAAACCTCTCATCTGTGATCCCAGCTGAGAGGCAGATTGACACAGAATGTTTTTGCACAGTCTACATTGTCACAGTTCAGTTCTGAGTTTCATACTTAAAAAAAAAATGTTTAGACTCTTTCATCCACTCTGGTGACCTTCCTCTACAGCACTTACAACCAACCCAAGATATTTATCTTTATTTTTTTTAGCTTTCACTTACCAGATGCATCATATTCAACAGAACTCTAGAATTGTTCATTTTGGTTTTATTTAATATCATCACATTCTAAACACACTGCTTTTTTCCTGAATTATGCATGATTGAGTCTGGAAAGATGATAAAATAGTGTTAAAAGTATAGCTGACACTAACACACAACCTACAAATCAAGGTTATTTGGATGTGGGATAGGCTACAGAGACACTGGTTTGTGTTTTGTACATTCCAGATGAAAAGATTACAAAAGTCCTATTGATTTTGGATGGGATTCAGAAAACAGCATTGCATATGTGTTTATGAGATTAAAAAAGCTTGATGACACTGAGAACACTGCAAGTGAATAAGATGTAGCTTTACTACTGTGTAGTCATACAGTTGGCATGTTAAAGTGTTTTTCAGTGTTACCTGATTCACTGATGATGTTCTTAAACTGACACATTTAATCTAATTTTCATGTGACAACAGTAGGAATACTGTTGTTAATTTATCACTTTTTTGATTTACATTTTTAGTCCAGTGTTACAAAAATACCATTCCATAGGGACAGCACAGTACACTTTTACTTTATTTGAAACCTATGAGACAGATGTAAAAGTGATATCTGTTTATACTGTGTACCTTTTTATTTACTGCCTACACAGGTTTTGTTACAGGTTTGAACTGATCAGGCCATGATGTATTCAAGTAGAACTGTAAAATTCAAGTCCTTTTCTTTCATAAAGTTCAGAGTAAGTAATAAGTAGAAGAACTAAGTAAATAAGTAACTTTGTCAATAAGCAACCGAAAACTCTGGAAACAAATACGGCAGCAGTGGAAACCAGGAGGTATAGGAAGTAGTATTATTTCTGCTGCAACTTGTCTTCTGATCACAGAAAAATTCCCAGGGACAGCCATCATGATCCAGTGCAAATGAAATAAGATGTTGTCCTCTGTTAAGGAGAGGAATAAGTGTGGGAGGGGGCTAACCAGGCCTAGAAATAGTTAACTATGTAGACTACTTTAACCTAGTCTACATCTGTGTAATAAACTGAACAACAGTTCCTAACATGCAGTTGTCACCCTTCTCCCTGGCATAGTTTAAATCCCCAACAAGTCCTCAGGCTTGTTCAGAGGACACCATGTGCTATTGACCATTCACAACAGTTATTTCCACCCTGTTCTGCCAAAGAAGTGGTGTTAGATGTCTGAATGTGAACCTTATCATGTGTGGTGGTTTGACTTTGACTGGACACCAGGTGCCCACCAGCTGCTCTATCACTACTCCTCCTCCTCTCAGCCTGACCAGGAGGAAGAAAATAAGATGAAAGTCGTGGGTTAACACAAACGCAGTTCAATGAAAAGAGAAGGAAGGCTGCACACAGAACAAAAGAAAACAAAGATTTATTCTCTACTTCTCATCAGCAGGCAATATCTGGCCCCTTTTCTGGGAAGCAGGGCTCCAAATGTTTATCTGTTGCTGCAGAGGACAAGTGGATCCACCCCACCCCACCCCCTTTTATTGTTGACCTGACACCATATGGTATGGAATATCCCTTTGGTCAGCTGTCCTGGTTGTGTCCCATCCCAAGATCTTGTCTACCCCATCCCACCGGGGGGGAAAATATTTGAAAAACAGCCTTGGTGCTGTGCGAGCCCTGCTCAGCAGTAGCCACAACACAGGTGTATTATCAGCACCTTTCCAGCTCTCAATGCAAAACACAGCACTATGAGGACTGCTGTGGGGAAAATTAACCCCATCTCAGTCAAACCCAATACATCATGCACTTGCCTCTGAGGTTAGAGTCCTGTTCCTGGTCTCATTTAGTTTAATGATACAGATCATAGAATCATAGAATAGATTGGGTTGGAAAAGACCTCCAAGATCATCGAGTCCAACCCCTGATCCAACTCC
>JANHFX010002957.1:0-46707 GCA_027560015.1 Chloroceryle amazona
AGGGTGCTGGGCGCTCAAGCACCGCTCTGGCAGCGCGGCGCGGAGCGCTCAAGAGCGGCACGGGGACAGGGTGCGGGGGTGAGGCCGCGGCTGGGGCCTCTCGGAGGAGGGGGTGCGGGCTGGGCAGGCTCCGGGCTGCTGGCGGCCTGCGAGGAAGAGCTTCGTGTCTGGAGCGTCAGGCGCGGGAGGCAGTGCGTGCAGTGGGACGAATATAGCACTGTATGAAAGGGTCGGTTGCTTACATAGTTTAATAAAGAGGTTTATTCTCACCCTTTTCACTCCTGCATCTAGCTTCTGTTGATTTAATTGCAAAACGCAACGGTATGGCTCCTTGGCTTCATTTACCAAGTGATGCAGAATCCTTCTGCAGCAGTACTTAGAATCTTGGTTTAGTCCTTAGAAATAACCAACTCAGACTTTCCAATATTTACTCTGCCAGTCCCCAAGATTATTTAGTTTCTTTGGTTGCTTCTTTAAACAGCCTCAAACTATGCCAGCTGTTCTGTCTTAAAGATACATTTAAGACAGCTGACTAAAAGTTTGCTACCTCATGTGGAGACTCTGGTTCAGCAACAGTTATGACCTAGCTTAAAGAGAAATTTGGGCTTCACATCAGCTTGTCAAAAGATGTCCATAGAATCACGAATGGCAGGGGTTGGAAGGGACCTCTGGAGATCATCTCGTCCCACCCTCCCTGCTCCAGCAGGGTCACCCAGAGCAGGTTGCTCAGGACTGTGTCCAGGGGAGTTTTGAAAGCCTCCAGAGAAAGAGACTCCCCAGACTCTGGGCAGCCTGGACCAGGCTCTGTCTCATCAGTCTTCACTTTTGCTTGCATCTTGCAGTGATACAGGCAAATAAGAGTGCTAAGCTCATACAGCTCTGCTCTAGAGAGAGGAGGGTTCAGAAGAGTTACAAAATGCTGAAGAAATGTTTGCAGAAGAAAAACTTGATGGGGATCTAGTTTTGCAAAGCTTGCGGAAATTCATACTTCAGTTTCCGTAAAGAGCATTTGAGGTTTTGCTGGTTCATCTTCATGTATGTAGTGGAGTGATGCTGTCTGCTTAAATATCACCAAACTGATGTTGTTAAAGAACAAATAAATAAAATAAGGTTCTGGTCAAGCGTTGATACTGGACTGTCACTGGCAGAATCCATTTTGCCCCAGGCTCAGTGCTTCCTCTAGATCAAGGAGTGGATTTTGACTTAATAATTGGCAGATGGATATGATTGTGTCAAGGAAATGACCACATTTTGATGTCCAATTAGAGTTTGGTGATGGTTTTTTTAAGCTTCTGTTCTTCCACTGTTAAACATTAACTTCTCTTCAGGGAAGTGGATGCTGTTGCTAATTGTTTCTGAAAGTGAAATCAAACACCTCCCAATCAATAAGTACCAGCTTCTGGAAGAATTGATATCCTGTCCAAATAGTTAAGACTTATATTGACTCTTCAGGCTCTCAGTTGTTCTTCTCTGCAGTGGTTTATAGATCCTGCCAAGCTAGATGGAACAGAGTAGATACTATCAAAAACAACCTGCTTTGTCTGTGTGGAAAACAAAGGGGTTGCTGGTGACCTTGAAGTTAAGGTAGACGTATAACTATTAACTATTAATAATAGTGGATGTAAAATAGTACAGCAATTTAGCTTTTTCCCTGACCTCTGGATCCAAGAAGTAGTAGAAGGATTTCTGCCTTTGTTTTGCAGTCTTTATAAGCCTTGATTAAAGCCTTCAAATAATTTTGTACGTGAGGTTTTTGATGCTCTGTGTTCTTCGGTGCTAGTGTCAGTTTGTTTGGGTTTTTTTCAGCCCATTCTATTACCATCATCCTCCTGCTTTGTTCCCTCCTCACGTACTTACTTCTGTTTTCCTGCAGAATCCTGAACAACTACAATAAATCTCTCTGCTTTTTAAAACCTCGCTGTTAAGCCAGTCACATCCAAATATGCTGAAGCTTTTCGGGTTGTTGATCTCTGCATTACCGCCGTTTGCCTCAAATAGCCGCTGTTTCATTGAGTACGCTTTCATTTAACCCTTAAGGTTCCTTCTGCCACAGCCCTCCTTTAGAGTGCTCAGTCTGCTTCCGTGGGATCCCTCACCTCATGTTTTGTACAGAAATAAAACACCCAAACTTTGAGCAGCACTTGTTGCTTTCTTGACACTGAGAACAAGTCCTGAAAATATGACTTGAAGAAATGAGGCCGTAAGTCTTTCAGTGGTAGAAATGTTAATTCTACAGAGTAATACAGGGAGCAGGAGAAGTTTTTAAGCTTGACAAAACTTCAGCAAATTATGGGAAAGGTAAAGTTTTTTTTCTTCTCCGTTAGGATCCAGTAATTACGAGAAACAGCCTGATAGGTATCTAGAGCTGCTAGTTTATTATAGAGGAAAGATGGTTGCAGTTTGATACTTAGGACTTCCAGAATTAGTAACAAGTTGCTTTTTCTCATTCTATTTTGCCTCCTTTCACCATGGTTCCCCTAATACTAAATACAATTTATTGTGTTTTCTTCTTACCTGCTTCTGGAACTAGGATGGAAAACCAGTGCGACTCATGAATAGGCACAGGTTGAAAAACAAGCTCTGACTGTATTTGAAATTTTTTTTGCATAGTCTTTCCTCTGACAGAACTAAGGTGTGATAGATAAATAGCACTGAACAGAACCGTTCTCTAATCATTCTCAATTCTTTTTTTTTCTGGAGCTGGTCCAAACTGTCTAAGTCATTCTTCTAGACCAAAAGGACCTCTGGTTTTTTGTTCGTTTTTTTTTTTTCTTCCCAATTCTGTGTGTATCACTGACTTGGCAAGGAATGAAAGCAAAGTTTTTACCTGTTAGAGTAAAGGCACATACCTATAAGGGTATAGCTATAATTCCTTCTGTCTCTTAATGAATTTGTGACTTGCTGACGGGTTAAGCAGGAGCAGAAACAAACGGTATCTCTGGGGTGCTATAGAAAAGCTAAGGGGGTGCTATAATTGTTTTGGGCAGCAGATACTTATCTCTTTTAGCTGGAAACCACGATACTTCTTTAGGGATCCTTTAAAAGGGAAGCTGCAAGTGTCCAAACCACTTTCTGTGTGATACACCTACTAAAAGAAGGGACAAAAAAGGATGTTTGAGTCTAGGGATCTCTTAAAATACTCTGCTATTTTGCTGCCAGAGCAGAAGCACTATCAAAATGATACTCCCTTAAGTCTTATTTGAGAAGGCAGAAGATAAGACAATAGCTTGACTTATCTTAGAGAAGAAAAATTAATTAGACTATTATATTCTTTTGGTCACAGCAATTTGAACCCTTACATTTTTCAGGGCAGGAGAAACTTGACATGCAGAAATACAGCATGAGGCTTCTCTGTACCTCACTTTCTCTTACCATGATTTGCTGGCTGGCTGAAGGTACCCTGTCAAAAACAGATGCAAAGAAAGGTGCTACAAAAAAACTGGAAGAGAAGGTAAGAAATAACTGAAATGCTCATCTTACCTAACTTCTGCAGGGAACTAACTGAACTTTGGTAAATGGACTCTTGCTAAAACGGTGTTTAAAGCAATCGCACATTTCTGCTGAAGCCTATGCACACAAGATTGGAGCTGTCCTTTCCTTTGACTTTTATGAGTGTCACAAATGGTTGACTTCTTGAACTGATATGAAGTAGGCTTCTGGAGCTTTATCCTCCATTCAGGCTGCAGAGATAGGAAGTTTTTGTCCCCTCTTGGTTAGGGACATACTCCCATCCCTTTGGAAAGGGCAGCAGGGAGCAGAAGTTTGGGCCAGGAGCACTAGGTCACTTAATGGTGGAAGGGAAGGTGTCCTCACCCTTGCCAATGGAAGGCTGTATCCTGATAGGAGAGCTTGATGACCTTTCTCATCAGCAGTTCCTTTGCAGGCAGAAATGATTCAGAGTCCCATAGCAATCTGAGCAAGTGGAACCAACATGCTGAAGTCTCTCGCCACTTGCTGGGCATGTTCTTGGTTCCTTTCAAAACTGACAGAAGGCACAGCAGCGTGAGAGAAAAGGTGGGGATGGAGAGGAAATGTGTTTACCAGTGCACATACCAAGTATGTACACTTAGTGTTGGTAAGCACATTGAATAAAAAAGTAGCCATGTTCAAAATACTCCCTCTTAACTGATAAGTATAGTTAATCCTTCATTATGCAGATACATCTCTCATTGTTTCTATTGCTTGCTCAATGCCCGTCAGGATGAAAATCTAGTCTACAGGTAGTGAGGATAATACAAAGTGTTAGACAGGCTTTATCCCTTAAGTCTTTATGCTTAATTAATCCATGGCTGGTTTCTGCATACTTGCCATGCATGCTGTATTAGGTCTCCCCACACTGTTTCTGTCTGCTAAGAACTATTGATGCTGTTTTAGTTAAGCAGAGGTTCCTTAAAGAAAAGCTTTCAGAAGCCACAATGCAGTGTACTCAGTCTAAAATATATCCAGCTTAGAAGTTTATATGCTTTTTGCCTTGCAAACAAAGTTTACTGATAAGTCACCTGTTTCAGTTTTAAATCCAACTGCACTGCATCATTTAAAAGGAGTGCTCAGAGTTTAATAATGTAGTCATATTTTTTTTTTTGCCCGTTGTTGCTGAAAGTGGCTGCTTCCTATAGCTGGTTCTAAAAACTTGTCTTGCCCCCCTGCCAGACACTGCATTCTGATAAAAATGTGCAGGAGCGGGGACTGGTGGTTGTGGATCCAAAGGCAAAGGATATTATACTGGAACACAGAAGTTACTGCTCCAAGAAGGTGAAGGAAAGACATTTCTCAGGAGATGTTCTGGGATATGTTACTCCTGTAAGTTAATAAAACGAGTAAAATTAGAACTTTGAATGGCTATGTAGCAAGCTGTGCTAATCTGCAATCTTGCATCCCTATTTTAAAACCATTTTTGTAATAATGGGAACTTCTGGTCAAATACAATCAAATAGCCAGAGGACTTTTTGAGAGCTGGCTTGGGATTCAGGTGGTCTCAAACTCTTCTCCCATTTGTCTCTTGGAGAAGGTCTGGGTCATAGTATATTTTTCTAGCTATTTCTTTCTTATCACTGGTAGTAGAGGGGTGTGAGTATTCTCTTGTCCTTGGTGAGCCACACGAAGCTGCAGTCAAGGCAGAACACAAGGGCTCTGAGTGTCCTCATAGCATGCAGCTATCGACTTGAATCTTGTAAATAACAGTGAAAGTTTTATGCTGCTGTCAGCCTGATCCCTTTTGCTCTCCAGTCTTGCTATTATTCAAAGCATCCGTTCTTGAATAATAAATGTTTCTTCATTGTGTTCAGAGGATGCTTTTTACTTGTTTTAGACTTGATGCCACTCAAGAGAGAAATAGGTGCCCTATAAATTTGCACCTTTAGCAAGTTCTCTTGAACCTAAAATGCCGAGTCTGTAAATTCAGAACTGTGTTGGAATCGACGTGGAAATTCCTTTAGTTCAGGTGAATTTGCACAATTTGAAGATTGCCTTTCTTGTAGCTATCAGAGTTTCCAGAGTATGTACTTATTTAAATAAAAATAATGTCCCAGAAGTTTTCCTCAAGCTATCAAATGGGGATCCAGCACGAGTACATTTGCATTAAAGAATTTGTATTGATCAAATGTGATGTGAACTGTATATCTTGCTTTTGAGCCTCTCACTTTTATTTTTTTCCTCCTTTCTTTTTGCAAGTGGAACAACCATGGCTACAACATTGCTAAAATATTTGGAAACAAATTTACACTAATCTCACCAGTCTGGTTACAAGTGAAAAGGAGAGGGAAGGAAAGATTCCAATTCACTGGGCTCCACGATGCTGATAAAAGTAATATTTTCTTTTTCTTTCAATATACATTGCAAGATCCCTGGTCTTGTTGCTGACTAGGCAGCTTTGGCAATATGTGCAGGTGGGTTATTCTGGCTCTGCCTTATGGGGAAGTACTCACATCTGCTCCCTTTTTTGGGGGAGTTTTCTTCAGTGAACTTTGTTCTGTCCCCACCTGTTTCCACATGTTTACATAGTTTATCTGTCAATAAAGCAGAAAGATTGGCTCTTCCACCAGGCTGTCTACAAAGCCTGTCTTAAAAAAGGAAGGGACAAAGGATATGTGAAAGCAGAAACAGTCTTTGGTGTTTGCACTGCACATCTGTTTACCTGCTGTGAGTTTTTTTATTTTTCCCTTTGCAGAAACCTTTGGGTGAGTTTGTTTTGGGAATGGAAGATAAACTTAATCTGAAGAGAATTTTCTCCTTTGCTGTCAAGAAACTGGCAGCAAGTTCAGTTTTCAGCTAGTATGTTCTTTAGTAATAACTAAGGAGTTTATGGTTTTGAACTTGATCGAATGTGGAATCTCATTTGAAACCACTCTAATTCTTTCTGTGTTGGTGCCTATGAACAAATTCATTCTGATACAATGACTGTCAAGAGGATTGGATGTGACACTTAAAAGTACCATCTTACAAAATAAAATACAAGAAAAGATTTCCTTGTAGGTGATGCTTGGTGACTACAGAAGTGTTGTTCTGGGTAGGCAGTAAGATAGTTTCCATGATGAGGCAGAACTCGGGGAGGGGTTGTGTAGAGACTCTTGTAAGACTGTAGGAATTGCTAGTTATGCTGTGGTGGAAGCAAAGAGCTTCAGATTCTGTGTGGTAGAGGCTGTTTTGTCTGTGGCAAGAAGATAGGTATAATGAAACTATGCTGCATTATTCGAAGAATGCTTGTAAAATATGTTGTCAACATCATTTATATTTTAACAGTTGTTTTCTTACTTGATTCTCTTTGACAGGCTGGATGAAAGATGTCAGAAAATCCTCCAAAACCATCAAAATAGGTGAGATCCTCGTTCGTATTTGTCTAGTTTTTATCATCTTTAACTTCTAGCAGAGCAAAAGAAGGTGTTGTTCCAGGCATATATGGGAGATAGGGGGGATATCTTAGCATAGTTTTATGAAGCAAGAGGTCTTTGTATAGAACACTACATGCTTACCTGGGGGAGCAGTCTTCAAACATGTTGCTCAGGAGTTCTGCTTAGTTAAAAAGTGGTGGGGAGAAAATCATCCAAATCTGAGTCAGTCAAACTTTCCTGCATGATAATAGAAAAGCCCTCCTTTGGCTTTTCTCCTCTTGGAGCTGGGAGCTTGAGGGGTGTGTGTCTTTAGGGAACATGGCAAACATAGTGATGGGGAAAATGCTGTGCTAGATTGTTTTCATTTGTCTATAGTGAGAATTCTGTGGAGCTGTGAAACCCTTCTTGATTCAGAAAGGAAACTTGAAATGTGTGTGAAAAATTAAATGCTCAGCCAGATATTTTAAGTTACTTCAGCTGCCAGATGATGAAGCCTTTGAAATCTCTGTAGAGTCTTCTGAAATACTCTTTTACATCCTTGGTAGTTAGAAAAGGGCTTACACATAGCTCTCTAGGAGTTGTTGGCCTTTCCAGTGTGCATGATCGTACACTGCTCCAACAGCAATTTTCCTGACTCTTGTTTGACTGGTTTTAATGTTCTGTGTTGTTAGAAAAATAAATTACATAAGCTCAAGTGCCTGTTTTTTCCAAAATAAAAATTTGTCATAGGGTCTCTTGAGTTGAGTAGAAGAGTGAAGTAATACATGGCTGTGTACAAGAGTCTGAGTGAGCTTTTC
The DNA here is from genome assembly GCA_027560015.1 of Chloroceryle amazona. NCBI lineage: Eukaryota > Metazoa > Chordata > Aves > Coraciiformes > Cerylidae > Chloroceryle > Chloroceryle amazona. The sequence goes on from JANHFX010002957.1 coordinate 7,625, forward strand.
TATCTTGTTCTTGTGGTAGAAGTGATAGACAGCTTACAGAAAGATTGCTCTTTCACATTGGTGATCGTTTAAGACTGTACTTGGGGCCCTAAGTGGTAGTTCAGTTAAGATTGTTCAATCAAGTGAAGGTATCTTTTCCGAAAACTTCATCAGTGCTGACCTTTAACTAAATATCAAATGAAGAAGAACGCTTCACAGTGTTAATTTATCTGTGCTGCCAAAGTTGGTCAGAGATACAGGTTATGGGATACGTTGTTTAGTGGCATCTCTGCTTTTATCTGCTGTATTCTGCTTCTGCAGAAGTATTCCAGTGTAGATAATAAATTTTTGGTTTTCACTACTGATTGATGACTTTGCTTGATAGTGCCTCGAATTTTGTTTGATGGCTGGACTTACCAGGACTTCGAGAGTGTTTTTGGCAGTGAGGATGAGATAGAGGAGCTTTCCAGGAATATGGTTCTGCTAGCCAAGGTAAAAAGACTTTCTGCTAACGCTTATAAAATAACAAGATGATATTTCATTCCTTTTGTAACAGACGTTTTCTCATTTCCAGTTTTGCATTCTACAAATGTGCTCAAAACAGTAATGAGGCAGGATTCTTAATAGTGTGTCCTAACCAGTGTCCAATTCCTGTAAATTCAGAGTATAGCAACACCAAAGTGCAGTTGACTACTAGTGTAAAGTGAGACTACATAAGTCTGATCAACATAACCTTGTTAAGTTATTGTTGGCAGCTGCCCTGCTGACTCTTGCCTGCCATAAATAGTGATGGATAAAACCTGTTCCAAACAGCTGACAAACTGAATGGGGCTGAGGCAGTAGTGGAGACCTGATGAACTTCTGGAGGCCACCTAGTGAGCAGAGTGCTGGCTTTTCAATTTCTATCATAAAAATAAGCCTATTAATCAGGGGCTAAACTGGTTAGTAGTGGGTTTCATAGGCAGAAAAAGGGTTGTGGGTGCAATGAGTGCTGTTTTCTGTGTTACAGGAGTACACTCATGCTCTGTGTGCTAGAGTGAGTGAGCCACTTTTAATACCAGGAATAACTCACTGAATACCTGTACAGTTTTGCTCAGGTCTAATTAACAAATTCCCTTAAAATGTTAAGAGGCTGAGGAGAGGATTTCCTTTAAGGAATGGGTCCTGTTAAGGTTTTCTGGGCAGCCCCTTGGGCTAATGGCCTTAGAGCTGTGCATCTGTAGGACTAGGAGAGTTGCATTCAGCTTTAGTGGCTGATTGATGACAACCTGCTTAATTACTGTCAGAAAAAGTTTTCTCCCTTGCTACATGATGTAAGGAAATCTTACTGTGCTCTACAGGAAGATGGATGTAAAGGTAAACTGAGTAGTTTCTTAAAATTTGTAACTGATACATTGACTGTAGCTCGTCCTAACAATTGGCCTGTTAAGGACAGGGTGCTCAAGAACAGCAGTATCCTCCATCATGCTCAATGTAATTATCACAAGTGACATTAATTGTGGGAGGTGTTACCTGTGAGGTTGGAATCATTCATCTGCCAAGTTAGCATTTACATCTTTAGACTCGAGATCTCTGGAGTTTTTTCCCCAAGACACGTGGAAATGTGTGTCAAATGATTTGCTTAACAACTGTCTTTCATTAATGGCTGAATTTTCCCAGTCTGATACTGGTTTATCCTGTTAAATTAGAAGTCATGGATAACTAATAGAGATTTTCAATTTTTGCATGGTTGTTAAATAATTTGTGCTCCTATTTGACTTCTTTGTGAAGTGCTGCATTGAAGATGAAGCTGGTATAAAAATACAAAGCATGTTCAAGCTGTAATAGTACAAGGAAAACTACAGTAATTGTATGCTTTGATACTGTGTTATCTCTGATACAGGCATAATGAATAAGCATGGTGATTAACTGTATGTTGTTATTGATTCCCTTTATTTAGAATGAAAATTTTGATGGTTTTGTAGTTGAAGTTTGGAGTCAGCTGGGAAATCAGAAGCAAACGTGAGTATAAGTCTCTAAGAGGTGATTATGTGAATCCTAAAAATCAGTGTTTTAGCATTGTTTTAATTTATCTTTGTTGATTTGAACTTGTCATTATAAATGAACACATTTCATTCTAACACAACTGAAGCTTATTCCAGTTGTCTTAGTATGAAGTAGAAGAGTCCACTCTGCTCCCCATGAGCTTGGAAACTGGATAATAATCTTCATAGTGGACCTAGCAGACCACATTAGCTTTTCATACTTGAGTTCTGCAAGACATTGCTGGTGTACAAGGGTGACAGGATACATCAGTTACATTTATGTATAAAAAACATTGGTTTGGGTTACTGGGTGAAGCTGGGAAGTGTGGGAAGCTTTCTGAGTTGATTAGGGAACCTTTGAAACCTTTATATAGAGATCTTTCAGACATACTAAAACTAAACCCAAAATCCCCAACCTGAAACAAATCTAGGGACAAACTGGCTTCCAGTTCTTGCAAGCACAGTATATTTTAAACTTTGGAGTAGATCTACCTTTTGGTAGCTCTGCTCTGAAGTTTCAGTGAGTCTGCATTTATTGTAGCTGCTTGAACTAAAGAGCTTATCGGTATTAAGCTGTTTCCTGACATACTATAATCTCTTTTCCCTGAGCAAAAGCCCCTTGGCTCTCTTAACGTCTTGGACAGAGTCAAAGGCAAGCTCAAAACCACTGCTTCAGGTGGAAAAGGCAGAACTTGTGGTGAAATGAGTAATTCAGTGCATTAATCTGCAGATTCTGTTAGTTCCCTCAGGAAATTCAGGCATCTATTCCCTAAAACACAGGATTCCCACCAACTGTCCATTTCCTATAACACCCGGAGGAGAATACTTGAAAAGGAGCTCCACAAAATGCAGATGTCATTACAGAGAACTTTCACCTTTCAAAAATGATTACTTCAGGTTATGCCATTTAGGGCAAACGTTACTGACTGAGAGCACAGAATAGTTACCTCTGAACTGAGTGCTGTTAATGGAGCCCTACCTTTTACCTTTAAAATCTATGCTTGGGAACAAAGAAATGAAATTGCAGAGTCTATGTGGACTTGACAGGGGCTCCACCATTTGCACTGGAACAAGTAATCCTTAACCTAGATGCTCTTGCTCATAATTAGGTAATTTGCCAGATTGTTCCTAAGAGTTGATCTCTACACCAAGCTCTGAATTTACTGCAGTGATCTTAAGGCAGCCAACAAAGGTGATTTAAGCAATTAGTTAACTGCCAGCCAGAAGCTGGGTGTAGCAGTCAGTTTATGTACTGTGCTTACTGTATTTCAGTACAATCGGTATTTTCCTGTTAGTAAATGTAGGTGGATGTAAGACAGGCTGTGTTGCTGTAATTTAAAGACTCACTGTAGACCAGTTTAAGCACACTAACGTCAAAGAGCTGTATTGCAAATGACACATGTGAACAAAACTTACTCTTTTTATGAGCTCCAGGGGGAGATGCTGCTTGTGGCATGGTAAAAATGTTATTCTCTGCCATGAGTAATGCTGGATTAAAATCCCATTGCTTGTCCTATCTGGTGAGATCAGAGCTGTTTGTGCTGGAGGAGGTACTGCTATGTAGTTGTTCAGTACCTGAGTGCTTTTAGCTGAAGTACTGGAAACATGACTTACATACTCTCTGTCACTGATAGGTGGGATTAGGAGGTATTAGGAGGTATTTTCCTTAATTCAGAGGAGGAAAGGGTTGTTCTCACAGAGTAGAGGTGTAACTACCTGCTTTGCTCCAAGTCAGTAATGTTTGATCAGATGTGGCCATCTGTACACAAGACAAGGATTATCTGAATTAAAAATGTGAAATAGAATAGGACCAGAAGTTATGAACTTGAGATTTTCTTCCTCTTCAAGACCAATTTTGGTTTAAGTGCTTCACTGTGAACTCCTCTGTGGGTTTTTTTCCTCCTTGTGTTGCCACTCCCCTAGAAAAGGTTAGGGTGTTTGAGTTCTGTGCTGGGCTTGCCTCCTTGGGGACAAGCATTCAGAACAAGGCTAATCAAGCCAGCCAAAGCTGGGCTTCTGTGTGGAGCAACAGTTGTTTTGTGTGAGTAGCCAAAGCACATCGTTACATTCAGGTTTTCTCTCGTGGTGCTTGTATGTTACGGGCACAGTGTCTTCATTTTGGGGTGAAGTCAGTTTGTCTATTGCTTGCTCTGAAAGGGGGTGGCTTGGATACCCAGGGCCACAGGGGTGTCCCTGTCGATATTTTTTGGCATGAACATGTGCTTTGAGCAGATCTTAAGGGCCAGAAATAAGTGAACTTAGCACCTCGGCAAGCTTGTATTCTTATGACACGTTGAGTGCTGTTACTTCGGTATCTGTTGATGTTCTGCTGGATAGCAGAGCAGAGTTACTCTCGGTAAATGGGTAAGCATGGATGGTTGCCTGCTTCACACAGCACTGGAGCAGCCCATGCCGTCTTTAGCCCACAGAGTGGCAGCATTGTGACACATTCACACCTGATCTTCCTTGTCAGATTGTGTCTTTCCAGAGTGAAAAAGTAGGAAAGCTTGTTCTTAACCTTGGAAGGGTGGGGGTCACCTGACAGATAGATGTCAACAGAGAGATGACCCCTAATACTTCAGAGATGTGAAGCTCTCACAGAGCAGCAATTGTGTACGCTCCATATAAAGCATCTGCTTTAGCTGTTGGGTACATAGTGTAGGCTTCCCTGATTCAGATCCTTCAAGGTCAAATACCTGAAGGTAGATTAACCTACTTCAGGGTAAAGGAACAAAAGAGCAAAATGATGCTCCTAGGAATCGACGGTGCCTTCAGATTACTTTCAGAGCTCTCTGACAATACAAGGAGACCTGCCCACCTATTACAATTTCTTCCTATTATTTAGTGTGAACATGTTTAGTTGAAAAGGAAAGTAAATCTGTTTGGGTTTTTTTTCTGAAATACAAGGAACAGTCTCACATAAGCAGTTAACAACATGTTATTGGGACTCAACACAGGTGCATAACAAGATCTGGGGCTGTGCTGCAGCTGCCACCTTGTCTTATAAAGTGGCAGGGCAATGGTGTGGATCTCAGTAAAAAATGTTTCACTTAACAATTATTATGATTTTCATTTTTTCAAAGCTTAGAGTGGCTACCTAGCTGTTAAACTTATATAATAAAAGAGCACTCTTAGCCCAGTGCATCCTTTTGTGTTGAGGGGAGGTCTGCGTCCACTCTCAAGGCAATGTGTGGTGATACCTGCACCAATATTTCTTGAGACAGGTGGGTCTGCAGATAGGATCTGAAAACCTGCAAATTAGTGTCCTAACTCCCTAATAAATTGGGTTATGATTTAAGCACTACTTCACCTACCAGAAGGCTGGATTAATTGCAGTGCTTTTCTCATTAGACCTCAGCTGAGCAACTGTCACCATGAGAGACCTGTTTTTCAACTGCTGAACATGAATTTTGCTTGGATTAAAGAGGCATGATGACATCTTCATAACACATGCTCTCTACATTGTCTTGATGTTAGAGCTTGAAACACTGAATTGCCTAAAGTTCTTGTGACAATTAGATATTTTAGGTGTCTGTATAACAGGATGATGCTGTTAGCGCTGTGCAAAGCTTCTGTAACCCATAGATCCTGTGACCACCCTCTTTCTGAACCTGTGATCACTGAGCATTTTTTAAATGAGGCAAATTTAGCTGCTTCTCTGTCAGCCCTTTGCAAGTTTGGTGATTAAATGATGATTTATTTTTTTTTAAATGGGAACTCCCACCATTAGAAACCAATGAAAATTCTTTGTGCAAGGCCTTGAGGAGTTATCTAAAAAGAGCCTGAAGTTTCCTGTTTGTCCTGGCTGGCATTACAGATGAGGGGAAATGTTGCTAAGAAGTTACGTTGCTGGCATCCACTAAGACATGAAATTTTGTAGTTTCAGGGTCACCATGTACCTTCTCTTTTACATCATCTTAAGCACAACTAACCTAATCTGGTTTTGTTTGTTTTCAGGAACAACAACAACAAATTAATGATTCCAGTTTGGGGTTAGAATTGCTCTGTAGTGCTTAGCAGACTAAAGTCTTAAATTATGCCAGTACTTTATGCTGCTTTCTTTTGCATATTCATTTAAATGTTGGTTTTACCAGAAGTATACATTTTATGTAAGAGAATTAAGTGCCTAAATATAGCTGCCTGGTTCGATGTTTGATATCCTAAGCAGCCTGGTCTCTGGCTGTTCCTGAAGGGTCCTTGGTGCCTTAAGTCTCACATGGCAATCCTGTGTACATGCTTCATATACCTTTGGATGCATAAGGTGGCGTTTGCTCCTTATATTTAGATGCCAAAATACCACCTGTTCTATCTGAAGAACCCAAATTACCTGGATGTGTTTGTGCACCTAAGGTTTAAGGGGTTATACTGACCAGTTCAGGCTCCTGTAGGCATCTAATACAGGTATTTCCAAGTATACCCTATAGCTCTGGTACCTACTTCTTTTCTGTGATTTCTGGGAATAGAATTAGTGACAAACAAATCACAATGAGGTCAACTTTAGTGTGAGATGAAAGATTGCAGCACCTAATTGATGCTGCCTCCTTTCATGCTGACAATCATTGCACAGTGCAGAAGTATTCAGCTTTCCATCTTTAATTCTAGCACATAGGGAATTAGTCTCCTAATAGAAATCTAAAGCAGCCAAAACATCCTATGCAGATGATACCTCAATTCCAATATGTTTTGCTGCTGCTCATAGTTTAAACCTGCTTCTTAATGGAATAACTATCTTCAGCTAAAACTTTCTTGCCTGATTTTGCAGTAAGATACTGAAGTTATTCATCATGTGGCATTTAAGGTTAGAAATGTACATGGCAGAAATATTGAGATAACTGAGCAAGCAAAGGTTCTCCTACTTGTTTAGTTAACAGCTAGACAGGATGATGTCTCATTTGCTAATCTCACTTCTGGGTTTCTTGGGTGGTTTGCTGTTTGTTTTTTGGCTTTTTTTCTTCTGCAAGGACCTGGGCCATGTTGTGAGAAAGGGGGAATGTACCCATCAGAATCTCCCAGCATGCACAAAAGTGCACAGAGTATTCAGATCAGCCTGGTGTTAGCTGACAGATGGCACTGCCTTCACACAGAATCACTCTGAAAAATGTGGGGGGTTTTATTTTTTATTTTTTTTTTGTCACCACGTGCTGCAGGCACTTAGTATCATGCAGAAGATGACCTTCAGACATCTTATTAATGTTGGTAGGAGTACAGGAGCAAAAAGCTTTTCTGGCAGTTATATCCTTCATGTTAGTCCCTGAAAAATTAATCTATTAATCAAAGATTTGCCATAATTCACTTTAGTTTCTTGGTATTAACTAGGCAATGTAATGGCACAAAAGGGCAATATCTTCTTGAAGCAGACAGCTTTACTCTGTCGAATTTTCTTGACAAGGCATAAATTTTAGGGAGTACTGACTACCAACTTTATCAAAAAAAGTGGCTGAAGTTGGAAAGTTGCAGAGTTCTGAAGAGTCGTGTAACTAAAGGATGGGACAGCCTTAAGTTTCCTTTGCAAGGCTTCTCAAATACACCTACATCCCACTCCCATGTGTTGAAGGAAACTACTACAGGGTGTCCCAAACACCAACAGTGACAGAAAAAGGGAGTTCTGAAAAAATAAGCTTCCCTCAAACGTTGGGTGATGAAAATCTGGAGGCCTGCATACCTTACAGGGAACAAGAGACTTGGAAATCACGAACGCTTGGAAAACTGACCTACCAAATGGTAGAGATAATAGAAGGCCTGAAATAGTAAGAATGAAGTAGACCTTAATTAGCTGAAGATAGTCTTAAAGCTGCCAGTGTTTTAGTCACTGCTCTGAAGTTAAATTTGACAATGTTGAAGTGTCTGGTAAATATTTAATGAAGCCTTTTCAGGAAGGCTGAGTCTATTCCTACTTTGCTGCACCTCATTATAATGTTTAAAATGTCAGTAGCTTTTCTTTCAACATTACCAGTGGTAACATGGGAGAATATTGTGTTTAAAACACTGGAAAGCACTGTTGGGACACAGTAAAGTTTTAATTTATAGCACACAATAAATGAGTGTTCTGCAATTGCTGTTTGGGGGCGAGAGGAAGAGCGTGCATTTGATTTACATAATCTGTCTTGGCTGACAAAGGGATGTGAGCCTAAATTAAGTCTTAGCCATTAATCCTTTCTGATTTGCTCGAAGGTTTTCAAGGTCTGGAGACCTGGCTTGACAGGTTAGTGAGCAGGTATTAATCTGGGTTTCTTGAGCGAGAAGCTGCAGTTGTCCAGCTACATCTTTTCTTCCTGTTCTCCTTCAAGTTGGAGCTAATTATTATTGAGCCAGAGCCATGCTGCTTGGATTTGGTGGCAGGAGGAGAGGAAGTGACCGTTGTGGTGGAGTGGTTTTCATTCAAGTCCAGTCTTCTAGATACAAAATAAAACCAGCAATCCAGACTGCACTCCTGCCTCTTTATCAGGCCATAAAACTCTGTCCTTTGTGCACAGCTGTAAATTGTGGTTCTATGCTGTATACCTCTCTAGTTTAAAAAGATGACTGCTTTTGTACAGTCACTGCTTTTGTGGGTGCTTCACTGCTTTTGAGGATACATTTTCACTTCTGTTGGCTAACCCCCAGTGTCTGACATTGCTGGGGAAGAGGAAAACTGCATTTAGGATTCACTTGAATTTTTTTTTTTCTCTGCATCTGGCTCAGAATAATCCCAACTGCTTTTCTTCTTATGCTTCAGGGCACTGCGATCTGGATAGCAAAATTCTAGGAGCTGGGACAGATAATGTGAAGATGCAGAGTGGGACTGTGTTAGTATTTTTCTAAATGAAAAAGATGTTACCTTGCTCTACACCTGGTCTTTTCTCCTGTTCTACCCCTGCTTCTATCCCCTCACCATCTAAATAATTAAATTTCAAGTCAGCAAACATTTTGCATGGTGTAGAGGTCTCAAAATTTCTACAGCTCACAAAGGCAGCCAGGCAGGGAAGAGAGATCCAGGCTGATGAACAGTGTAGAATGATCTCACTGCCAGAGGAATTGATTCTTTGGTCAAATGTATCTTATATGTAGCATCTCTGACATCTAATAAAGCGTGCACCAGGCCTGCAGTTTGGGCATAATTAGTTAAAAAGGTCACTTAGCCATGAGGCACAAATGAGTGGGAAATAAGGCGTAGGTACTTTTAATCCTGGTTACAGTTTGTGATAAGACTATGTCATGTGGGAGCCATGATGTGCACGCTGGAGTCAATGAATGTCTGTTTAGGTTAGAGTTGTAATTTTTTAACATGTTCCTATGGAAAAGGATTCTTCTTTGCTAGAATTGATTTGTCTGAATAGTGACACTTAACATGGAATGCATATGATAAGGAAATGTAAGGGAAAGCTGTTTCCCACAGCAAGACTGGTAAAATTATGTGCTACAAACAGACCAAAAGCTGATTCCTGTAATCTCACGTCTCCCCCCTGGAAGAGAAATACCAGTGACAGTGTGACAGTTTGTTGTCAAGAGCTGTTCAGCACAGCCAGCTCTCCAAGCGTAAGCACAAAATACTGATAGTGTTGGGAAAGTGATAAAACTTACTTTGTTTGCCAGGATTTTGAGAACGATGGCTTTTGTAGCGTCCTGAGGAAGTTTTCATCAGGCATCAAACCATTTCAGGGAAAATGAAAATACTTGGTTATGTTTGGACGGTGTCTGCTTTGTGCAAGTGAAGAGTCATTACTGTGATGGATAATTGTACTGGAAGAGCAATGATTTCAGAAAAATATCTCTAGGATGATACTGCCTTGAAAGGAATGCTAATACCACAGAGTTGTTCCTGATAGTTCCGGTCTAATCCAGTTTAAGCAGAGCAAACAATTTGAGTGACTGCTTATGTACACCCTGCCTGTCCTGCTTTAGCACTTCTAGCCAACAGGAATGGGTCATGAAGTTGTTTTCTGCTCAGTTCAGGTGTAAATGTAGTTCTGAACAGATCTGGAATTCTGTGTTAATCTCGTTTATCCGACTGCCTCTGTGCATCCACCCTGCCTGTGGGTAAAAGGGAAAGTTGACTTTGTTCTGAAGAATCAAATGCCCTCAGGAAGGCACAGAAGGGCCGTATTTATAGTGCAAACTGAAGGCAATATTGGACTCCCCTTAAGATAACAATTAAACTTTAAGACTTTAAACTTTTTTTCTGCAGTCTGTGTCTGAAGGATATGCTATTAACACCACCTTTCAAATCAGAAAGACTAAAAAGAGTTTATATGAGAACTCTGGAGTATATTTTAGTATCTAAACTGTTAAAAATATGGATATGAAAATCAGCTTCTGTGAAGGTCTTTAAATGACGTGTGTGGAAGGTGATGCTTCCAGATATGACATTGTCTAACATTTATTTTGTAGTTATAAAGTAATGCCTTGAAAAACAAAAGGATTATTTATACAGAAAAAAAAAAAATAACAGCAGAAATGTTTCTAAATACAGGCTTAGAAATATCCCTTGAAATTGCATGTCTTGCTGTGAAAGCATCTTTACAAGTTCTCAGACCTCATGTGTAGAAGAAATACAGTGATAACCTGAATCCTTGCCGTTTACTGAAGATCACCTCAAGAGGTGCCCTGCTCTGATAAGATATGCTGGGTTTACACACTAACAATACATAGATTAAAATAAAACTTGGAAACTTTTTAGCCTCAAGGTGATCACCACTTCCAATAAAACTAAGACTGTCTCCAGCAATTCAGTGTTCTTAGTCCTGGAAAGGGTTAAACCTCGGGTCAGTCTTCCTAATGTTTTGGGTTATTTTCTGCTGTGGTCATTCACTGCAAACTGTGTTTGGCTCTCTATCCAGCAGCATCTTTTCGATTATTTCTACTTGTTAACCTGCTCTTGCCAATATATCACACCAGTTTTATTGCCTTGCCCTCTAACAATATATTTATATTTCAGGGGGCTGATTCACTTGCTCGTTCACCTTTCTGAAACTCTGCATGAAGCACAACTTAAACTCATACTGGTCATCCCTCCTGCAGTTGCAGCAGGGTGAGTATTCCCGCTCAGATGGCAGGTTCTGGATGAGAAATGCTAGTCCGATATACACTAAATTCAAAGCTTTGTTTAAAGCTGTGCAGCTTAAATCAATAAGAAATTATTTGCACTTTGTTGTCCTGCCTTCAGATGTGTTGCACTGAATGTCTCAGTAACTGTGTGCATTTGTACATACATCGTGATTTTTGATGTCCAAGCGACTTGCAGGGGTCCCTCTGCTATTGTGGTGTTAACGCAAACCCCCGGCAAGAAATTCCAGGAGAACGAGAGTTGTGGAGCTTAATGACTTGTTGCCAAAGAGTGAAAAAGGTGTCATAAAGGTAGCACATAGAAGAACTTTCTGAGCCTCTGGGCACAATTTCAGCTATCCTAAATATTAGTTAAGTAAGAAAAAGAGAGCTACAGGAAGGAATTATATCTGTAATAGGACTGTGGGGTTTACAAGGTATTTATTTTGATTTGATAGTTCATATCTACAGAAAATACATTTAGTAAGAGAATAATATTTATAATTGTTAGTAATTCTCTTTATTTGTGCAATGATTTGAATTTAACAGCTGTCCCACTTTAGATGCTCTTCTGGTCCAACAGCAGGAAGCAGTTCTTACCTTTCAGTGTTTGTAGTGGAGAGATATTAATCCTCTAAGACTGTATTTGTTGAAAAAAACAAAACCCATGTGGAAAATGAGAATGTGTTTTCATTATATATGAAACGAATTTGAATCCTCTTTAATTACTTACATTTTTAGGACAAGATTATGCATTGTCTTTAAGTGTTATGTACTGAAACTGAAAAATCACTTTTACTATCTCTGGTCTTTTTTTCTGGAAAGAAAATGCTACTCCAGTATTTGAGTACTTCAGGGAGGTTGTGTCTAGTCCTTCAGGGTTTTGTGTCATCAGTCAGCGATGACGTCAGTGTGTGAGTGAGCAGACAGAGCTGAAGGCTGGAAGGTGACCCAGGACACCAGCAGAGCAATGTGACTTCATTAGTGTCATTTCAAATAGAAATGTGGGCCACGCCAGTGCCAGACAGCTTTATTGGCAAGAGTTTTGCCAGTATCCATCTGCCGTTTGGTAACGCTTGCTCACATTTGGATGCCCTTTCGGGTCAGAAGATGCCCGCTGTCCTTGCATTGTGAGCATAGCTATCTGTTGGGCTGCCTTGTGGGAAAGACTTCACGGCGTGTGACACGGATACGCAAGGAAGGCGTTGTGCCTTTCGGAGAACTCTGCTAACAGGGGTCATCTTATCCCCAAAGCTACCAGGTTCTGAATGATAATATTCTGTAATATCTTTATACTGTCTATATTCTCCTCTCTTCTTGCTTTTCAAAGGTAATGAGTGTCCCTGTTACACTGCAGAAAGGCCAAATGTTGCAGCTATGTCTGTGTCATGGGTGATGGCCTTTTACTGTCAGAGTGAGAAGCTCTGAATCACTATTAGCTGTTTTTAAGAAGTCTGGGGAGGAGGGGACTCTTGTCATATGGGACTGCAGAATAATGAAGCATAACCTGTTGTAGAGGATTCCATACACAAAACACTCATAAAGTGATTATGTTGCAGCAGGCTCTGTTTGCCACAGAGTAGGTGACAGATGGGACACATGTGCTAATCCTATGCTGTACTTACTCCTTATGTCTGAATTTTACCAAATGGAATAGGGACCTCCTCCTGGTTCTGCAGAAATCTTTGGTTTACTGGGGTTGACTTGCTGATATTGCTAACTGGGGACTCGTAATACTCGTATAGACAGCAATGCAAGATATTTTTTTTCCCCTAAGTTTCATCTTTCCTTCAAGCTGTTCAGCAGCCTTATACCTGCACACACAAGCTGGGCAATGTAAGTTGATCTCAAAGAGGGACCCATTATTAGGTATTTTTTGAAGGAGAATTAGTAGACAGCCAAATAAAAATACTACAATGTCTTATTTTTCTCACCTTGGATTGTATAACAGCATGGACAGACTCACAGCCACTACAGTTTATGACCCTTTTAACAGCCCAATTTCAGGATGGTGTTGTGCAACCTCCTAAATTTCCTGTAGGCTGTCACAATCTTTTAGTGCCTATTCATTTTCATGGTGCCAAAAAGCCTGAGAAACTGGAATGCTTGAGCAGGCTCGTAAGTGTCACTTCTGTGGATGGACTTTTCTTGGCAATGGTCTCAAGTTTTTATTCAGCTTCATGGAGAGGTCTGATAGCACGAGGGGGAAACAGCCTCTCTGCCTGTAGATACCTGTGATGAAAAGATTTGGGGGCCTTGTAGTAGGTAATTAAAAAGCTGTTTATGTTCTGAGATCACTTGGTGCCTGCCCTCTAACTGTGTTGTCACCTCTTCTGTAGGTTAGTGATGTAACCCTGTCCAAGCCAATATAGGACGTGTACTTTCTGCCATTTTAAGACTGTAAACTCAGAATATCTACCTGTAATTTCATTCTTCAATATATAAAAAAAGCTGCATGAAATCTGATTACAGTTTATTTTTGGTAAAACTGTGTACATCAGGATGGGTTTTGTTGCTTTATGTTTTCCTGTATTGCACAAGACAACCATTTTATAGCCTTAAAATTAAGTAGCTAGTTTAATGCAAAAATCCCTTTGCTTCTGCTTGTGGCTGGCCACAAAATTTTGAGGATTACGGCAAAAGCAAACACAGTAAATTCCATCTAAATTAGGAAACTTAGCAGTCCTGTAAAATAATACCTGTGCAGAGCCCTTTTCTTTAGGGACTGAAGGGCTCTGACAGCCTTGCTGCGTTTTGAGGAGATTCCTTCCCTGTGATAAAAAGCTCCTCTCTTTCTACCTCGGCTCAGTGTGCTTTGTATCACTGGCTTTGATAGTAAACCTTTCTACTCTGGGGAAGATTCCAGGAACTGAAAGTGTCCCTTTGGCTCTTGCCCTCTGAAATGCCAGTGTGGCTCCCGGTAAGACCCAGTGTTCATACCTGGTTGTATTAACTCACTACCCTGCAGACCAATAACTCCAGATCTTCTTTAAAAATAAAGACCTGGAAACTAAGTCCTTAAAAATCTATTCCTGGCTCATGAGGTAAACTTTGCAACACTCACAGACCACGAATACACTCATTTCTTGCAGGTTTCTCTGGAAAATTGTGGGCTGGTAAGCCTCTGTTTCACATGGATGTTCAACAGTGGGATAACAGATACTTTGAGATTCTTCTGCTTTGCTGAAGTCAAAAATAATGAGAAATTACTGTGTCTTCTGTCCTGTCAGTCATTTATTCCAATCTTTTATGCTGCCCTCTTATGATCTACATTTCATCCCAATTGATAGTTCCTTTTTAAAGCAATTTTCTGTTGCTATTAATTGTCATCTATTACAGCTAAAGCAAAGGAGAACACTTTAAAACCTTTTTTCCAAAATGCTATCTCAGTCACTTCGTCACACAGATGCTTTTTAAAATGCTAATGCACACTCTGGTAGAATTTAAGTAATTGCTGTAAACAACGTTCACATTAAAGTGCATTTGCTCTTTTTGGTGATGGGGAGAAAGTAGAGAATAGTACAAACCTTAAGATTCCAGTTTGACATGATGCCTGCTGACATGACCAGATTCAGTCTCATAGCCAGAGGGACCTAAATCTGTTTTGTGTGTATATATATGTTTGTGTGTACATATATGCACACACACACATACACAATCACATGGAGCTTTACAGTCTAGTTTTCTAAATCCCCAAAACAAGAGCTGAAGCCACTATAAGTCCTCTGGGTTCTTAAACATGTTGTGCCTTGAGCAGAACTTGCTTTCTTATGGATAACTGGATTTTTCAGCACTATTTTGCAGTTGAACACCACACTGAGGTTTGGACCTTGTGTTGTCATTGTCCTTCCTGCTGCTGTCCTGAATATTGACAGGATAGAGGCTTCACAGTTCCAAAACCTTTCTGAACTGGGCTTTAGAGATGACCTGTTAGAGCTGGGAAGAGCTGTCTGATTTCTCACCTGAAATATGCATGATTTGCTTGTCCCTAAATGGCCTTGTCTGCAGAGTAGTGGAATATTCTTGGTTTCTATCTGTGGGAAAGAACACCCATAGTTTATAAGAAAGAATCCAAAAAGTCTCATTGCTCTAAACTAATTATTTTGTTTCTTCCTGCATTCCTAAACTTTCTGGAATTTATTCATAAGCCTTTATTGCCCAGAAAAACACAGATATCACATTCTTTTCAATTAACACTGTTATATGAACCACCAGCCTTTGTCTTCCTGGTACGTCTTACTGCATTAACTAGAAAAAAATGCTTTAACTTGAGTAAATAGGTAGCTCAAAGTATGCTCATCACGGAAACATCCTAAAATGTTCACAATGTCTGTGCGTGTTTTAAAGCTTAGAAGTACATTGGATTTAATGATATCAATAAGCAGAATCCTGACATTTTCTTTCTGCCTTACTTGACATTTTAGATAGTAGCTGTACTTGAAAACTTTTATTTTATAAGATAACAAGGCTTCAACTGGAAAGTGCTTTCCATTGTGTATTAAATGCCTCGTGTCTTGAAACTCACGTTGGGTTTTAACACTTACACATGGTTGACAGTGTGCTTTAATGCATCTTACATTCATTATTTGTTGGAATCGCTGTAGACTGTTAATCAAAAATACAGAAGGAGGCATGGAAATAAGTACCATCAAGAATCAAATAGTGTTTTAGAGTTCAGCAGCTGGCACAAGACTGATAAAGGAGACATGAGCTGTATGTGGAATACCCTAACCAGCTGGGATGCTAGGAGCTGAAACATGGTTCCTTTTGTGTTTTACCCCGATTAAAATTTAAAGCGAGAGCATAGTTAAATGTAAGCAGTTTATTTAGGCGTTTGTAATTTAGACTGCTTTGATATGCATTAAGATCAAAGCAGTCTGGCAGCAAATGCTATCTGAAAGGAGATGTTTCGAAGAGCTAAAAATACTGGCTTGCTTAGGGAAAAAGTGTCTGGAAAATGCAGCATTGCACATGAGATTGGGTCCATGATGCAGGAAGAAAACCTATTGGGTCATCAGTTTAACTTCTCCAATTCAGCTTTTACAAACAAAACCTCAGTGAGGCTGCTCCTCTAGCTGAAGCTTGCTTCTGTAACTGAAGGATCAGCTGAAGCTGGTGAAATGTTTGCTGGTGAAATGTTCTGGACTAAAGAAATTTTCCTCAAAGCAATTTTTTTTTTAATTCCGACACTTTCTCTGTTCCTTTACATGAATTTTTTTTTATGTGTCCATTTACAGCGTTATCCAGAGATAGCTGCAGTGGCATGATCAAGGGGTGGGAATGTGTCTGGAGGCTGAGCAGGAGGCAGGAATCTCTCTAGCAAGCTTTGCTCTCATGGAGAAGGTGCTTAAAGATGCTGTGGTGGCAAACATGGATTGAGATCATTGGTATTTCTATCCAGCCCATGTCCAGGATTTGCAGGATTTTCCTGCAAACTGAATTGATTTGCAAGAGTGAGGAACAGCAGGAGCTACAACTATACTCTAAAAAATGTTTGTGTTATCCTGTGACTCCTTCAGGATTGGGGACTTGTGGTTGCGCGTGTCTGAAGAGTGGTGCTGGGGTTGCTGGGTTATGTAAGTGGTTGCTACAGCAGATGGTTTGCCAAAGGCTTCCAGCTTGTCTTTCAACAGATTGTCTCAAAATGTTAAGAGTGTTGCTGCTTTTAACACGCATGGATGTGGGTGCATAAACTATACTAGTACCATTTCCAAACTGGCACTGGGTAGCCAGGGTTCTGCCCGTTGGTGCAGGGGTAACTCCATTAGTCAGTCCTGGGCTTGATTAACTTCCTGCCTTTTCAGTGATTATCATCCTGCAGAAGTTACACTCGTCAAAGCTGTGTGGATGTTTTTAAACTGCTACAACAAGACTCTTTCCAAATAGGATAGCTGTGCTGGAGTCAACTGCCTTGATGCCTAAATATAGTGATTAAAAAAAAATTACAAAAAAAATCATTGAGTCAAACCATGAACCCAGCACTGCCAGGTCACCACTAAACCACATCCCTCGGCACCACATCTCATGGCTTTTAAATCCTTCCAGGGATGGAGACTCCACCACTGCCCTGGGCAGCCCTTGACAACCCTTAAGTTAAGGGAAGAATTTTCTCCTAATATCCAACGTAAACCTCCCCTGGTGGAACTTGAGGCTGTTTCCTCTTGCCCTGTTCCTTGGGAGAAGAGCCTGACCCCACCCAGCTCCAACCTCCTGTCAGGGACTTGTCAAGAGTGAGGAGGTCTCCCCTGAGCCTCCTTTCCTCCAGCTTCATTGCTCTTTTTTAGACACCCTCCAGCAGGTAAGCTAGAAAGCTAGAGAAGCTTTTCTTTTAGCTGTGATGAAAAAAGAGTAGGTGGAGCAGACACAGCAAAGAAATGGAGAGAGCTGAAGATACCTTAAGTCAGGTTTTGGCATTCTGTTCTTAAACTGAAACTTTACAGTCTTGCTTTTAGCATCAGTGAATTGCAGTGACAGGTAAACATTACCAAAATAATGTCTAAAACATGGAAGAGGCCCATACTGTGAAATCTATAACCTGTGAATTTTCATGAGTTGTCTAAAACTGCCAAAGCATTTCTACACCCACCCGCTCCTGGCAGGTGCTGTGCTGGCTGTTTTCTCTGTGCTCTGAAGTTTGACCGCATGTATGTGAGGTGCAGCATCTCCAGGTGTGCTTCTGCTTCCCATCTGTTCTCAGCTAGGTGCTGTTGTAGCTCAGCCATCACTTCTAACTGTACTTTTACTGGGGCCGATCTCTTGTTTGATCAGAGAAAAAAGTTGAAAATCATAGTGCTTCCTACAGTTCAGACAGTCTGAAGTCCTAGGGTTTGATAACTGATTTGGGTTATGCTGAGATTGAGCGTTTTTGACACTACCTGGTTTTAAAAGCAATGAGGAATTGCCGGCAGAAGACACTTTTGGTTTACGTATACATTTGAGAAAACCTGAGATCTCAAGAGCCATTACTGCATCCGTAGGTTTAGAGGAAGGAGATTAGAAAGCCTTGACAGTATTTCACTGTAATTCAGCAATTTTCCTCTTTTCAGACTCTGGGTGATTTTGATTTAAGCCATTGAAGAGGATGCAATTTATGTTCAAATGGCCCTTGGTGCTGTTTTGAACATTATTGTATATTCATTGTTCTGCAAGCTGGATCTGTTGGTATTCCAGAGGAAGGAACATCAGGGTCAGGAGGAATCTTCTGTGCTGGCTTTGCTTAAGTTTTGTAGTAATGGGGGCAGAGGGCAGACCGGACTGATGCAAAATCCCTGCATTTTTGCCATGAAAGGACTAGTTCTCTTGCTTGGTAGCTCTGAAATGATGTTCTTTGTTCATGGAACGGTAACGTTTGCTATGGTGAGATGTGAATATAAGGAGTTAACCAAGGTTCCGTTAGGAGACTCCTTGGTGGGGGTGGGGAAAGGCATTAACACAGATTCCTGTCTAGTCTCGTATTGTTTAGGCAGAATTATTCCAAGATTGATAGTAATCTGGAGAAAGATTAGGCTTTTCTAAAAACATAGAGCTGAAATCCTTCTGGGACTGGAGGGGGTCTGGAAAAGTTAGAGTACACTGATCCTTTCTTTGGGAAGGAAGAAGTTGCATTTCCAAGGAAACAAGATGTTCTCTTGTTAAAACCAGTTCTTTTAGTGTAGTGCAAAGTGAAAACTTGGAAGGCTTTTTCTATTATCTCTGCTGTTTATGAAGAGAAATTCCTGTAACAGGGTTTTCCTCCCTTCACCACTAGACTGTTGAGAATAGGTGGACATTTCTTTGTGTTTTTTCATTTGTTGTCAGAATTGTCTGTCTCTTAGACCTCACTCTGAGTTTTATGGATCAAGATCCAGCTTTCTATCAGGGGGAATCCTAAAATTGTTCTGTGCTGTCAGCAGGGTATGTAACAGTGGATTTGGGGGACAGAAACCTCAGCATTTTGAAGTGATTTATCTTTTTAATGTGTTGTTGCTAAAGTTCAAGTTATTACTACTTTTGTCATGCTAAACTTAGTATAATCTCAAGATAAATACAAGAAGAAAATGCTCACACACTGTACATGTGCTTTCTGAACTTCAAAAGAAAGCCAAGTAACAGAATTAACAAGTTCCTTGTTAAACTTGTTAATTACCAAGATCTATGCACTCTTCATTACTGCTATCCAGGAGCAGTGCAAGTCAGCTTAGTTTTGCTACCTTGCCTACTGCAAAGGATCAGTAGCAGGGCAGACAACTTGTCCCTCCATTGACTCAGTTCTGTCATGCTCTTTTCCTCCTTTCCTATAGGTATCCATACATACTTGGCTGGGAAGTACGAAGAGTACAGGGAAAATTATTGCTCGCTGACCTCACAATTGCCTGGCTCAATGGATGCCTCAGCTGACCAGTGTTTTGCATTTGTGGTAAAGGAAAAGGGGTGTTTTAGTCTCTTAGAAGTGGATTATGAAGGGATAGTTGTATTCATTAAGGTAATCTTTGTTTCTCATGAGGAGTCCATCCTCTTTAGAAGCTGCTGCAGACTCAGTTTCCCTGCTGTAGCTTTGTGGAGACAGAATGGTGTGTTCAGTACCGGTCCAGTACGTGTGTGCCCTGTGCTCCTTAGGAGGATTTCTAGCAAGTACTAATTCTGATGCAGGATATGTAGGTAAACAACAGGGTAATTTTTATGATAATATATGGTAAACAAATGCAATTAAATTATAAGCAGCTTCTGAGATAGCTCTTTTGGAGTGAAATGGGAACTGTCACTTACTTCACTTACTTCTAACATCATTCTCAGGCAGGACTATGCAGGCCAGAATTGAAATTTTGATAAGTAAATAATGCCAGGGATCAAACCAGCAGGAAACCTATTACTTGTTTCAGATGGAGTTTTAAATTACCAGATTATGACAAATAACAGCATACCAGAAAAACAACTTAGTAGAGTAGTGTTTATTAAGTCAGGTTCTGTTTTCTCAATACCTACACGTGACAAAAGGTTAAAATGTTTGTGAGAAACGTTTCTGAAATAATCTTCTTTTGTTGGAATCAATAGCATTCTTGCTGCACTTTTCTGATCTTTCTAGGTGCCTGATCATCTTTCTTTCTTGTCCTTTCAATCTGACAAATGAGGTCACATAAAAGCAAGGAATTCTAAAAAGGATCTGTGTGTATTCTTCATAGAGTTGGCCGCTGGTGCTTACACCAAGTGTGCTCTGCTGTGCTCGCTGTTGCTAATCAAGAGATTTGATGCTGGAAGACAATCTCTGGGGACAAGCAATATACATAAAATGGGACTTGGGAAGGAAAATCTGAAAGCTCTAACTATGCAGTTTCCTATTTGTTGTGTCTATTGTTGTGCCAGTAACACAATGCTCTCTGTTGTTCCCCGTAATCATTCATCTTCCTGCGAGTATCCTAAAAAAGAGACACTGGCAGGAATATGGAGAGCACAGTTACATATCCAGAGATTTTGAAATTGCATACTCTTCTGCATAAAACTCAGCACTCAAAAAGGCATAGAGATGATTCTGAAGCAGGCTGCCTAGGACAGCTGACTGTCAGAATCGTTTTTATTGCGTATTAGTGAACCTGTAAAATACGCGTGACTTGGATCACAAGATCCAGCTTGAGACAGGAGTTTATACTGAGGGGAGCAGAAAACAGGGTAGGAAATGACTGCTGACTACTCCTGAGGAACAGTTACTGGAGAAAGTTTAATAACCTTTTCAGCTTATGGTTGAATCATGCTCAGAGTCTTGCTCTTGGGCTCCTGGGTTTTGTTTCCTCCCTGCATAAAGGCTTTAAGTATAGGTCTGTCAGTCACATCTCTCTTTAAACTGAATTCAGTTAGATACAGTAAATCTGGATGCTTGTTAACGACTCTAAACTACATCTGTTTCCCCTGCTGATGACTTTGCTGGTTGTGCTGCTGTTTGTTGGGCTGCCAGCTCAGTACCGTGTGGCTCTGACTGCAGCTGTGAGAGGTTCAATGCATTTTGTATAGATTCAGGAAGGATTGGGGAGGAACAAATCTATTCTTAGAAGTGGCTTTTGAAAGTCTGACTATCAAATTCCTGCAGCCAGGGTCTAACTGTCCTGACACGTGCTGAAGCAGGTGTACACATCAGCTTTTGAATCTCTGCTAGGGAGAATCATTACAATGATCTGTAGGTCAATTAATGACGGTCAAAGAGAAGAAAGAGCAGAAGGTTTTCCTCACCATGTCTGGTGTTTGTAGCTCTACCCATTCTGTGCCAGCTGCTCTAGGGCAATTACTGCAGAAGTTTCAGTGGGAAGTTGGAAAACTTTCAAAAAGAAAAAAAAAAAAAAGGGGAGGGGTGGAGAAAAACGATGAGCATTTGAATCTTTGCAAGGAGGAATTAAGGCTACATTTGGTGTGTTTGGGTTTTTACATTAGGTTCATATGTTCCAGGGTACAGGCTTGTTTTGCATGATGTTGGAGCACGGCTTGCCTGGGCATTAAGCCCTGGCATGAAAGGCACTGGAAGAGTTTGGAAATTAAGAGCACCAAATGGTGACACATAGATAGATGTTCATTATGTGTAGTCTGGCTTAAGTTATCTCTCTGAAGAGGAAAGCAACAGTAACAATGTTAACACAGAGCAGTTAACCTGCCCCAAAATGGAAGCAGGAAAAACAGTTTTGAAAGAAACTTTTTCTTCTTTGGTGTTTGGAGTGTCTGCTTTTGTCAAACAGGTGAATTTCTTCTGTTGACTTAAGAGTTTCAGACGCAAATTTTTAAGTTCCTTTAAGAATACAGTGTAAGTGGTGCAGCCTGGTCTGCCAGCGTGCCTCAGCTCTCAGGACAGCAGTTTTCTGGCTCCGTTGTCCCTAGATGTCTGTTGGGATTCCATGCTTTCTTTTCAGGACATACAATTGTTGGCATGTTTCTCCTTCTTGACTTCTGTTACGGGTCTAAACCAGATGGGCCACAGGTAATTAGTTTGGCTTCACAAAAACTGTGTGGGCTACTTCACAATGAGGACAGATTCCTGTTTGGAGAGCAAACTCTGCAAAGGCAACAGCTGGGCTGGGATGTGTGTATGAGGAGAAGTGCCAGCCCACAATGTTCTGCAACAATTTCATTTGGTATATAAATACCATTTTATTTCCTGATCAAAATACAGCAAGTTCTTACTTGTCAGTCTGAGATCATTTACAGTCCCGTCGTGATACAAAGCACTCGTATTGTGTGAAGTAACCACTCCCAGCTCTTCCATACTGACAATCTGTAACACTCCATTAGTTATCATTTTCCTGTTTGTTAAACTGTAGTTTTGTTGTAATTTTTTAAGTGCCTATCCTAATCGAATCTAAGAATTTAATAGAAAGATTCCTGCCCTTAAGAAAACCTGAACATGGTCAATAATGTTACTAAAATCAAACAGGTTTGTGGGTTTTTCTTTTTGGGATACATTTGGCAGAGATTTTATTTATTTATATATTTATTTAAAATTGTATTTTAAATTCTGTGGACAGCTGACAGCTATTCCTTATGCTCTTCGAAGGCATCTGAATTTTGCCATTCCTAAAATGAGGATACTGCAGCAGCCAAATGCAGTGCACAAGTGGGGGTGCAGGCTTTTAGTTCTGAATTTAAGCTTCTGTTCTGAAGAGTAAAGAAATAGTTTTGGAAGGTGCATTATCCTAAGGCAAAATAAACTATACATGATTTTTGATAGAAGTTTTTCCACCAAGTTCTTAAAAATCTAACAGTGAACTGTTAATGCAGTGCTTCCAGCTTACCTGCACCAACAGAAAGTTCTCCCTAATGTCTAGCCTGTGCTTGCCAAACTAATTATCTTGGGATATTCAGGCAGTTCCTGCTCATTAGAAATGAACTTATAAGTTGTCATATTTCCATTAAAATTCCCTTTTTTCATTCTTTCATAATGTTTATCTCGGGTTGATGTTTCTCTGCCTTGTTAACAGTAAGATAGTTGTTCATGTTACACGAGGAAAATGTCGTTTGGAGATGTTGGGAGGGGAGGAACCTCCTGCTTTTGTCTCTGTCTTCATCTGTCCCAACACTTCTAGTATGTGAAATGGGCAGAGAGTTCTAAGAGTCGAACCAGATGAAAAGCCACAACTGGATGTGTTTTATGTTAGCAGTGGTGATTGCACTGGTTTTATTAAGTTGTCTTTCAGTTTGATTTTTGTTTCTGTTTTAAGAGCAATGGGACTTTGCTGTAGATTGTAAAGAAAGGAAGCAATTTATTCTGGCTTGGAAGCTGTGTTGGTTGTTTCTCCCCCACTGGACTGACCTCAGTATTCTGGTTTAATGGACGAACGGGTTTGGTTCTGCAATGTGCAGTCCCTGATTTGTCATATTGATCTGCATTTGTAGACCACAAAATCAGATACTGTGTTCAAGCTCTGATGGAATGGAGATTTGGATCACATCATTGACAGTGACAGAGCACTGGAACAGGCTGACAGAGTGGTTGTAGAGTCTCCTCTGGAGACTTTCCAAACCTGCGTGGATCTGTTCCTGTGTGGGCTGCCCTGGGTGACCCTGCTCTGGCAGGGGGCTTGGACTCGATGATCTCCAGAGGTCCCTTCCAACCCCTACCATTCTGTGGTACACCTTGATATGTCCTCACTGAAAGAGAGAGGTCAGAAGTGAAGATCATGTTGTGCTTTTTAAAATCTCCCACTTTATGCAGTTCAGTCCCTGCTTTGTATTAAATCCATTTTCATCTGTCTGAGAATCTCTCTTTTTTTCGGTTAAGCATTCAGTATGGTGATGTTCCTTTGTTGACAGCAGGGATTAGATGTGTAATTATCATTTGTGGCTTTGAACAGTGGTATCGTGTCAAGGTCCTGTTGTTGACTTTCCTGCTTCATCCAGTACTACTGTAGATAGACCTTAATTCTATTTTTGCACGATCTCTGAGGGAACAAGGGGTCTGGAAGCTTTATCTCTTCCATGCTTCATCTCTCAGTAAAAGCTTCATAACATTTGACTGGTTTCAAACAAAATTGACATAAACATTGAGTTTTAATAGTCAGATCCCTGCCACTTCATGAAAATAAGCTACTAGCCAGAGGAAGATGACCCATCTTTTTTCCTAAGACCCAGCAGTGAGAGGGCAGCATAAATAGAACATCTGTAAGACACCAGAGATTCTAGTTGCAAAGCATCCACAGAAACTAAGATCCACATTGAGCTGTTTTCTGAATGCTGATAGTGAAGAATGATGTCAGTGAGCCACCATCCCTCCAGAGCATTGGAGAACCTAAAAAGACAGGCTCTTCCTCCAGTTTGCTGTAGAACAGACTCGATGCAGGAGGAGGCAGTGGATTTTTATTCGGTGATTGTGCACTAACTGAATTTGATGCTCTGTGTTCATAAAGTGCAATATTACACCTGTAATATCTGATGGGGAAGAAAGATGGGAGAAGGGAAGATTTGCAAACAGTTGCTTTACAGAGAAAACAATTATAGCCAAGAAGAAGATTAAGTCATTACTGAGAAGATGGCTTCTGAAATAGATTTATACAGGAAACAGAAAATCCATCAGTGTTCCATTACGAAGGACTATTCAAAGACGTGAGGGTACAGAAAGCTTGGTGAGGTAACCACACAAGAATGCAGTTCAAACTTGCAGGGAATAGCAGTCAGTTACAAGACCTTTTTTATTTTTTTTTTCTTATCTTATTTCATTTTGAGAGTAATCATAGTGAGACAAGAAGTAATTGAGAATGTAGATTCATTTGAAAGTAAATGAAAGTAGCTTGCATGGTTGAAGTATTTTCTCCAGGCTTTCAGTATGAAAGACTAGAAAGTCAAAACCTTATAGAAATACTTATCAGCAAAGCTCTAATGGGAATTTGGATACATAGGAGCATATGCTATTGGGAAGATTCAGGTAATAGACATTCCAGGCTGTGAAACAAACTCTCCTGTGCTTACTTGAGATGTGAAAGGACCTGCCAAGATGAGCAGCTCTGGTGCAGTCATGTTCTGCAGGGTGCAGTTTTCTGAGTAGGGGAGACCCCAGGGGAGTGCAGATACCTGCTGGGAGCTGGCAGGAGGTGTGGGCAGGACCAGGGGTTCCATGGAATGGTGGGGGTTGGAAGGGACCTCGAAGGTCATCTCTTTCAAACCCTCTGCTCCAGCAGGGTCACCCAGAGCAGGGGGGCCAGCATCGCATTGTCCAAGCAGGTTTGGATTCCCTTCAGATTAGGAGACTCCACAACCTCTCTGGGCAGCCTGGGCCTCCACCCAGAGGGAGCTGCTGAAAGGAGAGGCTGCAGTGCAGACCTGGGACTGCAGGGAGTGCCTAGACCTTTCTCCTAGAGCAGGGACAGGCAGCAGACCTGCCTGCAAAAGGGGTGCCAGGTGGAGGGCCTCCTGCAGCAGGAGGCTGAGCTTCAGGAGGTGGTGGCTGTAGAGAGCCACAAGATCACCTCTCAGCCTCATTTTCTCTAAGCTAGACAAGTCCAATGTCCTCAACTACTGCTTGCAGAACGTTACTTCCAGCCTCTTCCCCAGTTTTGTTGCCATCCTTTGGACCTGTTCAGGGACTTTCACATTCTTCTTAAGTGGTGAGGCCCAGAACTGCACGCTGTATTGAGTTGAGTCTGCACCAGTGGGACACCCACCTCTTTTGACAGACTGTATGTAATGCACCCCAGGATGTGGACTGCCCCCAGTGCCAGGGCACATGGCTGACCCCTATTGAGCTGCTCTTGACCAACACAAACACCTGAGCTAACATCCTAAACGTATCATGCTGAAGATTATATCCAGACCTCAGCTGAAACAAGTCATTTGTTGCATCTACAGCATTAGAGGTGTTTTTTACTGCAGTTACAGTGCCATAAATTCAGAGTCTGTGGTGAATTTCTCCTCCTGGACCATCTTTCACAGCCCATATAGATGCAAATGTTGCCAAGATTAGCCAGCCATTTCCAAAAGTGAATAGTTGGGTTTTTTGCTAGTACTTAATAAGTTTCAGAGTTAACCATGTTGAACAGTGATACAAGGATCCCATAAGAACACTAGTGTGTTTGAGCAGGCTCTTCAGGAAACTGAATGACATTTGCCTAAGGTATTGAGTTAGAAAAATACAAATGTAAATATCAGATGAAGTGTTTAGCTCTTAGAAACAGCAATAAAGGGGGATTTAATATAAGCTAACATAAAATTAATTCCCTTTTCTGCTTAAATTTACTTCTCAAATCCATATTGTTTCTAGTGGGTGTTTCAGTATATTTTTAGGTCAATAGGAGAAGATTTCTTTAAACAGCAGATTTCTCTTGTATTCAGTGTCCACATTCACTCTTCTAACGAGTACCTTAGTTAGACTCCAAATGAGATGTAATTTTTGAACTGTGTCTTCTGGTGAACTCAAAGATGAAGCAAATGAAGCAGTTGAGAAGTCAGGGTTAATTCTATTCAAAGTGACTTTTCAGTTATATTAAATCATTTGCCTTTCCTGTTATCCATGTTCACACACCTGGCTTCTGCTCCTTCACATTTGTGATGTTGACAGTGAGCAGATAAAATCACCAAGGTTTTAGTCATCTGACAGTTTGATAACAAGCTGTCTTTGTATGTATATTGTACCATGCTGATAAATACTGATGAAGTTTCTGCCACTTCACTGAATATCTTGGAAATGGTATTCAAAGCTTACAAGAATGACAGGCTTTTGGCTCAGACTTGGAAACTTTTCATTGTCACGGGCTTTGCATACTCCTTGTCAACTCTCTGCCCTTCCTCCGTGCTGGTTTTCTCAACACTGTAGTCAGAACAACATACCTGCCCTTGAGGTATGTTTACAATTAAATATCAGAGTGATTGGAAAACCTCAAATGAGAAGCATAATAGCTGTTGAAAACTATTTAGTTTTTATCCTTGAGCGCCAATTTTCTTGACTCGGAACAATTTTCAGGGCATAAATCAAAATGGTCTTGGTTTTGCTTCAGTGGACAGTTTCCTGAAGTGCTTAACTTGAGCAGAATTGCTGGTGGTGCTGATGGAGCTGGTTGAGTGGTGCTTGCTTTCTGGGAAGAGTGGTGGTGGTTTAGCACTATCCAGGGATGGACAAAGCGTATTCATTGCAGCTGGGCTTGTTCCACGTTGGAAATCTATGACCTTGTTCCACAGATGGCATTCCTTTGTAACAGAAGTGTTTCGGCTACAGGCTTACTTTGGAGAAGAGAATGACAGCTTCCATTTTAACCTGGGGGGGCTTGGGTTCTGTGATGTTGTTGTTGTTGTTGTTGGTTTTTTTCTTCGTATTTTTTGTCAGTTTATATGAAAAATGAATGTAGAGGGCAAGTTACATACACAAATTTCATTAAAGTCCGACCCAGCTTAATCTATAAAGCAATCCAACTTGCCCTAATACCTAATGCACATTATAATTACTTTTTATGCTTTTCCTTTCATGAGTAATCACAATCAATTTACTGAAAATGTGTTTTGCTGGAGTTTGCATTGGGGAATTGCTTTGCCTACAGACATCCAAGTTGCTGTGACATTGTTTCAAAGATGTCTTTCCTTTTCTTTATTTTTGCAGAACAACTGTGGTTTGCAGTTGTGGTAAATGACAAGCAGATAAAACCAAGGTCTACTAATAGGTTCCAGAAGTGAAGATTTGCTTTAATTTGTTAAAACTCCTGAAGATGGGATCTCTCCTTAATACAATGAGTGTATCACTGGTTCTGAGAACTTGAGACTTCCAGAACACCACTACTCTTCACACACATTACAGCTGCATAACCCAGTGTATGTTTGGTCACGTTCATTGACCAGACTTGCAAATATCATTCGTGCTTTCCTCCCTTATAATATGACAGTCAAGTTAATGATTTAATCTGCCCCACTTTGTAACCTGTACTCTGTTAACCTCTTCCCTGATGTGATGGAACAGAAAGTGTCCTTATAAACTGATAAATGAATGCTGTTATGCTCTGCTGATCCACTCAACATGTATTGTTGGATGGCGAATTTGCACACTGATCCAAAAGTGGTAGGGGTCAAAATAAGCAATTTTTCAGTTTATTACTTGCATCTGTCACTGAGCATCTCGTTGCATTTTACATTTAAGATGGAAAGTGAGTGGTTTTAACATGTACCTTTTCTAAACAGGGCTGGCCTGCTAATTTCTACGTCAAGTAGTTCTTTCTGATATTACTGGGAAGGTTTGGATTCTTCAGTCTCTCCTCTCTAGAGGAATCTTGCACAATCCTCTAAGTCTTCCTCTCAAGTGTCAGAGTTGTACCACAGAGTTTAGTTGTTAAACCATGGTGTTTATTTTATTTTTATTTTTAATAATGCTCCCCCCGTGAACCCTGCTTTCCCAGGCTATTTAGGACAATGTGATACTTCTCCTGTTTCGTCTTCACATGCTTCAGAATCTGCTGGTTGAGGACATGGTTCTCCTGGCAGCAGCTTCTCACTTTCAGTTCTGTCTTTGCAATGTGGTCAAGACTGTGTTACGTTCTCTGCTGTGCTGTGTAGGTAGGGAGGCTCTACAGAGGGATCTGGACAGGGTGGATCAGTGGGCTGAGGCCAATGGGATGAGGTTCAGCAAGTCCAAGGGACACATCCTACACTTGGGCCACAACAACCCCCTGCAACAAAGACCTGCAGAAGGCAGAACTCGATTTTTGTCTAGAGAAAGTCATAGAATGGATTTCTCCTCTCCCCTCCAAAAGAAGGTGGAAATGGGCAGGTTTTTGTCTAAAGAAAAATGGTTTGTATAGTCCTTTGCTAAAAGCAAGTGGTTGTTTTCGCCTTCTGCTTTCTAGGATTTTTTTGGCAACATAAGTTACATTGAATATATTTTTTTTTCATAGACATTTATGATAAAAATGGCACTGAAACATGAAAGATTTTTCTTACCGGATGAAATGGTGTGAAATCTGAGGGAGAGAATAAACCAGGTCACTGTAATAATTTATCTCTTCCTGTTGTTTTTGTTGTTGTAAAAGGACGAACCAGCCGGGAATGTTCACGAAAGAAGAGTTTGATCAGTTGGCCTCAGCAATAGACAGCTTCAGTCTCATGACCTATGACTATTCAACACCACAACGGTAAGGTTCCATCTACCATTAGGAAAAGACCGACAAAGAAAACGGTTCCCAGTTCAGTCACAACTAAATCTACAGTATGAGTTGATTTTTGGGGGAAAATGGATCGTGTGTTTTAGCTGTATCCGATAGGAAAGGTTTGGATCAGTGATCAGGGCAGGTGACTTTTGAGGAGGCCAGTAACTCAGGACATTGTTTAACAGTGGTGTATTTTTGGCACCCAGATATCACGAAAGGCTTTGTACTCAAGCTAAAGTACCATCCTTGACATTTATTCCTTTCCAGGCCAGATCCTTCGGTTCTAGTTACTTAGCACAGTTTTGCAGGATAGGTACACAAATAACCTAGTGCATGTCCTTCTTGAAAAAAACAGCTTTAAAGCAGGATTAACAGCTGGTTTGCCTTTTGGCAGCACTGCTGTTATGAACGTGCTTCAATATTTTCTGTTCTTCCCCCAGTCCCTCCCTTGTACTGATACAGCTGCTTCTGCAGCAGTTCCTCAGACCAGACCAGGGAGCTGATCTGACTGACAAATAACACCAAACCCCACTCTGGCACATCAATATTCATGTTCAGGAACTTAATACCGGTGTGAAAGTAAAACCATAATGTAGTTGAGAGGTCCTTAAACATTGCAGAGGCTCTTTGTTACTGTTCTCCAAAAGAGTGGTTCATTTCACCTCCCCATTGCAGGAAAGGATACCTTTCTAGAATTTCTGGGAGATTCAGTGTATCTTGCTTCAAGGTGTCTGTCCAGAGATGATAATTGTTGTAAACTGACAGGTTTAGAAATGCCATCATTTTTATATTTATTACATCACTAAAACCTTGGTTGCCTGCAGTATATTAGCATTTTGATAATGTCTGGATGGGTTTAGCAGAAAGGAACTTCTGTCTCTTATAAAAAGAATTTATAGACCTTCTTCCCATCTCTCCCCAAGCCTCACTCTACAGCCTCAAGCCGAGCTGCACCCTGCTTTATGCCAGGGTTGTTATGGCACAGACATCTTTAAACTGCTACTTTAAGTTAACCTAGACCTCACTTGGAGCTGCTAATCTTTTTTTTTTTCTTGAAAGGAGGAGGAAAGCAATCTCCAGTTCACACCCATTGTGCTTGAAATAAATGCAGTCTCTGAGGTGTAATGCTTTTAGTCTAAGAAGGGATTTGATAAAAAGAATTCAATTTTTTTCACTTGAATATGCTTTGATTAGTCTGGGTATATGAAATACAGGATAATATGTATGTTTTCTCACCATTTTTTTTGCCTTTAAATATGAACACAATTTCCAGCAGCATCCCTGTACTGTATTAGCACATTGAGTTTGAATAGCAGAGATATCCCAAAGGCTTTGAGACAGATAATTAGTAGGGAGTAGATGATGTTGATATTTGTAAGACTAGAATATGCTTTTCCTTTTATGATGTTAGTGGGTGCCTTTTATCATGTGAGTATTTACAGTAAAGCCTGCTCTTCTCTCTGATGAGATAGAAATGGAATGAGCACAATATCCTGATACTTATGTGCATGATAATTCAATTACTCTGGGTATTAAGGCTCTACTCTTTTTCTTAATGTAGCTTTTTGTTGGCTAATCGCCTATTTAGAGTTTTATCCATAAATAAGTATTTAAACAAGCATTGAAACCTGTCTTACCAGTCACTGATTTTTATAGTTCTTTCTGTAAGTAAATCATGGATATCATCCCAGTATGTTGTGCCAGTTTACAGTAAAACATTAAGGGTGGTATTAGAAGACAACTGAATTAATAGAGTTCTGAATTACCATGTGGGCATTTGTGCCAGGCCCAGCAACAGAGAAACTGTGCACGGTGGAAACCTTTTCTTACCCAGTGTAAGAAGTTTTGTGTCCCTTCACCTTAGAAATGAATCACCCAGTGAAGTGTGGGACAGGCATGGTTTGTGCATCAGTACTTCACTCCACTGAGGGGTGTGCTTTTAACCTTGAGAGGATTGTACACATGGATTTCTCTGTGCCATGCTTTGCTCTTTCCAATTATACTACTCAAAAAGAGAAGGCTGAGAATGAATGTGTGCTGCTTCTGACAACCATTTTCATGTGTTTTGTTTTCTAACTTGACAGGCCTGGTCCAAATTCCCCCCTTCCCTGGGTACGAGCCTGTGTTCAAGTACTGGATCCTGATTCAAAATGGAGAAATAAAATACTTCTAGGGCTTAATTTCTATGGCATGGACTATTCTGCTTTGGGAGCCTCTGGGGAGCCAATCCTTGGAAGCAGGTAAGACCTCTGGACATTAAGTACTTACGTATCCTCACAAAATGCAGGAATTCAGAAGTATTCTTGTTCAGAAATACTGGATGTGTCAGGAACCTGGAGATGGCAAAAGTGATCAATCAGCACATGATACAGTAGCTCACCAGTTAGAGTAAGGCTGGTACCTTCTGTTCCTTGTCCAGAAGTATGGATAGATGGCACAGTTATCCTGTCAGAACACCTATGGAAAAATGATTTGTGTCCTTTTCCCTCTTTCCTCTGTCTGTGTTTGTACCTGCAGTTTGCTGTCTTGATGCTGAAGTGTTCTGCAGTATTATGCTCTGTATCATTTTGGGGGGGGCGTGTGTTCATGCTGGTGACCTAAAGACTGTTTCTCTTGGCTCCTAAAGTTGTTACCCTTGGTTTTGAACAGCAATATGCCCCTGAGTTTCTTTTGAGTAGAAAATGCTGTAATAAGCTCACCTGGAGACAAAAATTCTATAATGAGATAAAGGGAAGTATCCCAAAGCCAGCCTGAAAATTTATATTGATTCTCAGAGGAAAATGGCTGGTTTAGTTTTGGGTAATAACCACCTATAACGACAGTGAGCTTTGTAGCAATGCAGTCAGGCTGTAGTACATCAAGCCAGAAGAAAAAGCAAGAAGAACAGTGTGAATTTGGCAGGAAAATCAGGTTCGTTCAGAAGCTTGTTATTAATTTATAAAATAGAACCAAGCCAAGTAAAAACCAACCTAAAGCACAAGAGGTGACTGTTCTCACTTTCAGAGGTTACTAAGTTCATTACACCAAGGCATTTCCTACAGTAACAGCTTGCTTGTTAGGCACTGAAATACTCTCTGCGGTGGACTGGGTAAGGGAAGGACCTGAATTTTTGATGTCCATGCCTTCGGTTACACAGACACTTTGCCATCATTGTACTCGCCTCTGCTCTCTTCCTGATCCACCCTGGCTGTTTGCAGGGGGGTAATACTGTAGACAGTTTTCTGCTAGTGATGAATTGTGGCTGAATCTGACTGTAGGAGGACTGTTAAATAATCTCACTTTCACCAAAAAGAGTCTCTGTTCACCTGGCTGTAGGTCTGTGGTGCACAGCACAGAACAGGATGGTTTTATACAGAGAATGGTCCTGTTAACATATTCTTTACTGCCAGACCATGATATTGTAGTTTTTCAGATATCTACCAGAAGTGAAGACCAAATCTTTATTAAAGAGACTTTGAGTGTATAGATAAAACACATTAATATTCACTTTTCCTCACCTTTTAAAAGTCAGTCAATGAGTAATTTATTTTTCCAGAAATGTATTCTTGAGCATGGACAGTTATTTATTAGTATTTGCTGTATATGTCATGTGTGGTCGAGTAATGGTAAAATAGGTTCAAGGAAAACCCAGCTTCATATTGGACAGGGCTTCTGACTTAAAGAAAACAGGAAAAAAAGGCTGTGTAAAATAAGCTTTCTGGTAACGGGCTGGTCTGAGTTTCTAGCATCTGTGAGTCTTTGAAAGCTATCACATTTAACTGAGTCAAAGAATAGGCACAGCTTGTTCAGAGATGCTCTTTCCCTCTCCCTCCAAAAAAGCTTCCTTTGTATTCCATTATTAATACTCTGGCTACATCAGTTTGGTTGGTTTTTTTGTTCTATAGTAAGACACATGGCTGAGGCAGGTCCTGTTCCTTCTCATTATTTTTAGCTGCTTCATACTACAGGAGAAGGCTGTGCCCAGGGTAGAAGTGGATGGCTTTTTTTTTTTTTTCTTCCCCTCCTCAGTTTATCTCCTTAGTGAATTTGAGCTTCTAGTTTCTTGATAATTGTAATTTAGTGTCAGTCATGACCTGTGCTGAAGGATTGAGTCAGGGCTCCTCTAAGGCACCCTCCATAAGTTGTAGTGATAGTGATGTTAAACTATAATACTGTTATTAAAATAAATTCTAAATCTACTCAGTTAAGAGCAATACAGGGGGTATCAACTTTTTTGTAGTAGGTTTCTCTTCAGATTTGTGTATCTGAAACTTACTGCATGTACACTTCTCCACCATGCCAGTGTTCCTTGGCACATGGTACAGCTGCTAAGGCAGGTTTGTCAGAATCAGATCATCTTTAATAAGAGAGCTGGAGAATTGGCAGCTTCAGGGGCAAACTGCATGTTCAAGTTGTTTGATGTAAGTGTAGTATGGACTTAAATGATTATTAGCTTATCCGTGGGATAAGCATGCAAAGTGCAGAAACCTTTGTGGGTCTCATATTTGTGTTTCTCTTTAGGTTAGAAATTATGTGATGGAAGAAGGCTCCGAATGCAAATAGGTTTCATTTACTGAATGTTTTTACAGCTCAGAAGTTCAAAAAATAACATTCAGTTGAATTCCTATTTGCATAAAACATTATCTGGCAGTTGTTTGCATTTTTTTATTGTAGAATATAATCTAAAGGTAGAAGTACTTGGTTACCATTTTGCTTGAAAGATATACAACCTTTCCATAGAATATCCTTTTTCTTTCATACACACCATAAAAAGTAATATATATGTGTGTGTATATGTATACCAGGATTAAATGAAACAAACCCAACTTTTCTTTTAGAGCACAATGTAGTTTGTCTTTGGGCATCATTGCAGCAGGAGCTACATCTATTTGCAGTGACGAGTTTGTCTTGCAGCTCAGTTGCAAATATTCCTTGTTAATACAGCGAGTCAATCTCAGAGATTATAGCACATTCTGGTGCTGTAATCAGCCAAGTACCATTGTTGTTTAGCTGCAGGGAGGCTGTGCTTCCTGTGTATATTTAGTTCTGACATAATTTGTAGGAAATGCTTAGCCTGAGATCAAGGTGGTGTGCCTGTGATTCCCCAAATCACCTCTAGTGCTTCTGGCAATGTTTTCTGCCCTCTGGCTGTCAGGAGGCAGGTGTCAGAACTGCTAAGATGCAGTCATTAAAAGTTACCTCTGTATTAAAATCCTGTCAGAACATAACCATCTGGTGTTACTGACTTGCTGCTCTAATGATCAGTTTGTTCCAGCAGGTCCTCTGCTGATACCACAACCTGACAGTATTTCACCTTCACCTCAAAAGGGTATGTCTTTGGGTAAATAATTCTTCAATATACCCTGAAGTTGATGAGACGGTTTAGCCTTTTTGCAGAACTTTACCTTTGAGCCATTTTTGAGACCTGTAGTAGTTCTGCAAGCCCCTCAATCTCATGAACTTCTTTCTTCTGATTTACTTTTTTCACCTTTAGCTATCTTCTCTTCAGAATCTCTCTGAATCACTGGGACTTTATATTCCAATTGCAGCAATACCCGTTGTTTTGTTTTGCCCTCTTGTGGGAGGCTGGACAGCAACGCAGTGGTGTTTGCTGTTCCAGGCCATCTCAAATCTGACCTGAGACAAAAGGGAACTGATAAACATCATTCCTAGCTGTGAATTAACGGTGGCGTAAATCGGAGGCCGTCGTGTGGCAATTACATTTAATAAATCAGCCTTCTTTATTGACCACATCCCTGCTAAGTTCATTGCATTAAAGGTGTTTTGTCCTTTATTTTGATGTCGTGCTGAAAGAAGATACATCTCCAATGTTCCACCTGGCTCTACATACCTTCTGAATATATTGTGCTTCCAAGATGCTTTTGTTCCAAACATAGCTGTGGAAAATAGGTATGTGAATATCTCCATTGTTGTGAGACAATGCTGTGTGTGCTTAATCTTCTATTTAAAGGTATCTGAATAAGGATTTTAATGTTTATTTTTAAACATTTAAGAAGATTGATATAATAAATTGCTAGTTGACGCAAGGGAGAAACTAATTTGACAATGCATCGTGGTATTCAGAGATAGAAAATAAGATGACTTGCATGCTGTGTGAGGATGTAGAGTTCTACTGAGAATTTTATTGGCTGCCTGCCATTCTGTAAATAGCAGGTAATAAAAAGTGGTACTCAGAAACAGTTAGAGGTGATCTTTTCCCTGAATTACCGTGGCAGTGTCTTTATTAGCAGCAGTTTAAGAAGATTTGGGCCAACTGTGACTCATGATTTTGTCTTAGAGAAGGTAGCAGAAAACTTTTGCAAGGGATACTTTGACTCTTCAAGCTTCAAGACTTTTACAACATTTC
This sequence comes from Chloroceryle amazona, assembly GCA_027560015.1. NCBI lineage: Eukaryota > Metazoa > Chordata > Aves > Coraciiformes > Cerylidae > Chloroceryle > Chloroceryle amazona. Next base: position 43,060 of record JANHFX010002957.1, read on the forward strand.
TCTTCGTGCTGTTATTCTCTTGGGATTTCCATTACTTCCCTGCATACCAGGCTTCGGGCTCCTGACTGAACCTGTTTTGCTCAGTTTATGTAATATTGGGGAGCTACTAATATTTCAAAGAAACCAATGGACCTGTTAACTCTCTAGCATCCTAGATCCTCTTAATCTGTTGTCCACCCTTCATTGGAGTAACTGTTGGGCTCTTTCTGCTTAAATTGCACTGCTGGGTCGTGGCAGTGATAGGAGGAAGGTACAGTTGGATCTGGAATGGGACAAAAGTTATCTCTATGTTACAAATGTCTAAATAATTGAGTGAGTCATGAAAGGCAAGTCCTGCTTGACTAACCTCATCTCCTCCTGTTTATCTGGACGTTAGTAAATCCTTTGACACCATTTGTGTGGTGGGGGCCTCTTCTCTTTAATATCTTTACCAAGGATGTAGATGAGGGGATTGAGGCACTGGCAGTAAGTTTGCAGATGCCACCCAGTTTGGTGGGAGTGTTGATCTGCTGGAGGTTAGGAGACTCTAGAGAGGGGTCTGGACAGGTTGTATCAATGGGCCAAGGCCAGTGGTATGAGGTTCAACAAGGCCAAGTGCTGGGTCCAGCACTTGGGCCACAACAACCCCTTCAATGGTCCAGACTTGGGGAAGAATGGCTGGAAAGTGCCTAGTGAAAAAGGATCTGGGGGTGTCGGTCAACAGCTGGCTGAATGTGAGCCAGAGTGTGTCCAGGTGACCAAGAAGGCCACCAGAATCCTGGCCAGTGTCAGCACCAGTGTGGCCAACGGGACTAGGGCAGTGACTGTTCCCCCGTACTAGTACTGGTGAGGCCGACCCTTCAATCCTGGGTTCAGTTTTAGTCCCCTTGCTCCCAGAAGGACATTGAGTGGCTGGAGCATGGCCAGGGAAGGGCAACAGAAATGGGGAAGGGTCTAGAGTCTGGTGAGGGGTGGCTGAGGTACCTGGGATTGTTGAGCCTGGAGAAAAGGAAGCTCAGGGGAGACCTTCTCACTCCTGACAGCTCCCTGACAGGAGGTTGTAGCAAGTGGAGGTCAGTCCCTTCTCCCAAAGGATAAGTAATAGGACAAGAGGAAAGAGCCTCTTGTTGTGCCAAGAGAGTTTAAGTTGGATATTAGGAAAACTTTCTTCCCCAGAAGTGTTTTCAAGGCCTGGCCCAGTCTGCCCAAGGCCATGGTGGAGTCTCCATCCTTGGAGGGATTGGAAAGCTGTGGACATGTGGTGCTGAGGGACATGGTTTAGTGATGATCTATCAGTCCTGAGTTAACAGTTAGACTTACGACCTTGAAGGTCTCTTCCAGACAAAACAATCTATGATTCTGAGAGGCTTATTTTATTAAATTCCTCTGGGATATCCTGTTCTGTGTGGCTTCCATGATATATCTGTCCCTCCCTCCATTTAAGAATGGAAGGTGAGCATGAGCTGCTAGATGAAAAGGAAAGACTAGTTAATTCCTATTGAGTAGATAGAACATCTCATGAAGTACAGTTATTATTCTATTTCAGCTTGTCCAAGTTGTAAATATGGCATTAAATACAGAAGCTGATAAAATTGGGTTTTATGTGAAACACCTCCCTTGTTTCTTTTGAACTGAAGGAAAGGTGAATTGGGTTTAGTAGGCAAATGGTTGGTTCTGAAGTTCAGTGGTGCAGTGGCAGTTTGGCTGTGGCTGAGTGTGTCTATCTCAGTGCATCTGCTCTAAGAACATTTGTAGTAGGTTGTGATGTACGTTTTAACTGGTGGGCATATTGCTGTGAAATGTGCTCCTCTTCACCTCTCAGGATCTTTTTTAATAGGAAATTTACTACAGGCAGTATTTGGGCTGTCAAATGTTGACAAAATAATAATGATCTAGTTCTTTCCTGTCTCATTGTTGTACTGTAACTGTTAGAAGGCAGCAGGATGGAATTAGGAACAGTACTTCTGGGACTTAAAACAAAGGGAAGACCCAGAATCCTTTATGGTAAGTTAAATTTAATTCCATTCATAGATTGCAGGGGGGTCCCTGCACCCAGTGTGAATTGAAACAAACTCTTTGCTTTGGAAGCCTTATTTGGGCTTCAGATCACTAGTGGTGGACCTAAAGCCACTACTATCCCTGACTGAATCTCTTCAAATGTAGAACAAGTAACACTACCCCGTGTGTATCCAGACTCCTCTGCTGTCAATCCCTTAGCCCCTCTTGCACCATCCTCTCTCGCCCTCAGTGCTGAAGGGAGAATGATTATTTTTAACCTGGTGTTGACATCCACAACATACTCACCATGTTAGTTGTGCTGCAGATTGCTTGGGGGCCATCATGAAAAGAGCCTCCTGAAAATCTGTAGTGTCTTCATATGAGTTAGCCCAGAGCTGGCTGAGTTCTCCGTGCTGACTTGTTGGATCATGTGCAGTGTTGATTCCTCTGCAGAGAGCCTGATGCTGAGGGCACAGAGTCTTCCCCTTCTTGAGCCAGAAGACATAAGCCTGGATGAACCAGGTTTATCCATCTCCCTGGCACTAAGCTCCCTGACAGGAGGGCATGGACTAAAGCATTGGCTCCAGGCAGCCTCTTTCTAACCTGAGATTTTTTGACCTTTCTCTGAGAAAAATACATCCTGGGGGTTGGGTTTGGTTTGTTTCTCGGTAGTTTTATTTAGTTTTGTTTTCCTTGGGTCCCCCACCCTGACTGTTTCATGTCTAAGTTACTTCCCCCATTGGTTTTGATGAGATGATCACTTTTTTTTTTGTTGATCAGTGTGTCTGGTGATTGAAAAATTGGGCTGTCTTGAAAAATAATGGAATACATGTTTCTGAATACAGATGCTCTAAGACAGGGCTTGTTTATCTTGCACCTTAAATAGAGCCAGGCTCTGGTTGTCCGTGCTCTTTACTAGAACACTGGCAGTAATGAGATCGTTTGTATTTTGTTAAAGGAGGTGCATTGCTTGATGTGTGGCATATGCTTGGGTTTGTTAACAGCCAGCCTATTCTCTTTAGTCTTCAAAGAATGCAGCTTGGAGCTTTTCTAATTTTAACCTCATTTTTTGAATCCTTATTACCTAATTTTAATGTTAGTCCATTCAGTGAATTGAGTTATCATGATTGTTGGGGAAACAGTCAGAATTAAAACCAAGATAGGTTTTTATAGGCCTCATGAAGCTCATCAGTATAGATTAAAAAGTTATAATGAACTTTCTTGGTAACTCAAATATAATTTCAGTTGGTTGAAGTTATAGGAAGATAATTATATACTCCTTTATTTGTTAAGAAGCACTGCTGCTGGAACCTCTCTCCTATGAGGACATGCTGAAAGAATTGGGGTGGTTCAGCCTGGAGATGAGGAGACTCTGGGGACATCTTCTTGCAGCCTTTCAGTACTTAAAGGAGCCTATACAAAAAATCTGGGGACAGACTTTTTACAAGGGCTTGTATGATAGGGTGAGGGGTAATGGATTCAAGCTGGAAGAAGGGAGAATTAGATTAGAAATTAGGGAGATGTTCTTCACTCTGAGGGTGGTGAGACACTGGCACAGGTTGCCCAGAGAAGCTGTGGATGCTCCATCAGTGGATGTGTTCAAGACCAGGCTGGATGGGGCTTTGAACAACCTGGTCTAGTGGGAGTTGTCCCTGACCATGGCAGGGGGGT